>LPNX010266784.1:0-2500 GCA_001517045.1 Pseudotsuga menziesii
TCATCATCATCCTCATCCTCATCAGCATTATCATCATCATGACCCTCATCCTCATCAGCTTCATCGTGGTCATCGTCATCATCATCATCATCATCATCACCTTCATCCTCATCATCATCATCAAGGTCATCATCCTAATCCTCATCACCATCATTGTTCATCATCATCACTATCATCCTCATCATCATCATCATCACCCTCATCGTCGTCATCATCATCATCATCATCATCATCATCATCATCATCATCATCCTCATCATCATCATCATCATCACCACCCTCATCCTCATCATCATCATCATCATAGTCATCATCCTCCTCATTATCACCATCATTGTTCATCATCATCTTCATCGTCACACTAATCCTCATCGTCATCATCACCCTCATCCTCCTCCTCCTCGTCATCATGACCCTCATCCTCATCACTATCATCATTGTTATCATCATCATCATCATCATCATCATCATCATCATCATCGTCACCCTCATCCTCATCAGCTTTATCGTCACCCTCATCCTCATCATCATCATCACCCTCATCCTCATCCTCATCATCATCATCACCCTCATCCTCATCAGCATCATCATGGTCATCATCATCATCATCATCCTCATCCTCATGCTCGTCCTCATCATCATCATCACCCTCATCCTCATCAGCATCATCATGGTCATCATCATCATCATGATCATCATCATCACCCTCATCCTCATCCTGATCATCATCATTACCATCCTCATACTCATCATCATCATCATCATCATCACCCTCATCCTCATCAGCTTCATCATGGTCATCATCATCATCATCATCATCATCATCACCATCATCATCATCATCATCATCATCATTATCATCATCCTCATGCTCATCATCATTCTTTATCACACTCATCCTCATCATCATTACCATCCTCATAATCATCATCATCATCATCACCCTCATCATCATCATCACCCTCATCATCATCGTCACCCTCATCCTCATCATCATCATCATGGTCATCATTGTCATCATCATCACTCTCATCTTCATCATCATCCTCCTCATCATCACCATCATTGTTCATCATCATCTTCATCGTCAACCTCATCCTCATCATCACAATCATCCTCATCATCATCCTCATTATCATAATCATCATCATCACCCTCATCCTCATCACCATCATCATCACCCTCATCCTACTCATCGTCATCATGGTCATCATCATCCCCATCATAATCATCATCATCCTCATCCTCGCCATCATCAACATCATCACCATCACCATCATCATCACCCTCATCCTCATCCTCATAATCATAGTCATCATCCTCCTCATCATCACCATCATTGGTCATCATCATCTTCATTGTCACCCTCATCCTTGCATCATCATCAACCTCATCCTCGTCATCTTCATCATCACCCTCATCCTCATCATCCTCACCACCACCCTCATCATCATCACCCTCATCCTCATCATCCTCATCATCATCATCATCGTCCTCATCATCATTGTTTATCACCCTCATCCTCATCATCATCGCCATCCTCATCATCATCACTGTCATCATCACCCTCCTCCTCCTCCTCATCATCATCACCCTGATCCTCATCATCATCATCATGGTCATCATCATTATCATCATCATCACCCTCATCCTCATCATCATCATCATAGTCATTCTCCTCCTCATCATCACCATCATTGTTCATCATCATCGTCATCGTCACACTCATCCTCATCATCATCATCATCACCCTCATCCTCATCATCATCATCATCATGGTCATCATCATAATCATCATCATCATCACCCTTATCCTCATCCTCCTCATCATCACCATCACCCTCATCCTCCTCCTCATCATCCCCATCATCATCCTCATCCTCATCAGCATCATCATCATCATGACCATCATCCTCATCAACTTCATCATGGTCCTCATCACCATCATCATCATCATCCTCATCCTCATCATCATGATCAAAGTCATCATCCTCCTCATCATCGCCATCATTGTTCATCATCATCACTATCATCCTCGTCATGATCATCATCACCCTCGTCATCATCATCATCATCATCATGGTCATCATCATCATCATCATCATCCTCATCATCATCATCATCATCATCATCGTCACCCTCATCCTCATCAACTTCATCATGGTCATCATCATCATCATCATCACCACCATCATCATCCTCATCATCATCATCATCATCATCATCATCAACCTCATGATCATCATCACCCTCATCCTCCTCCTCCTCATCATCACCCTCATCCTCATCATCATCATCATGGTCAACATCATCATCATCCTCATCCTCATCCTCATCATCATCATCATCACCCTAATCCTCATCATCATCATCATAGTCATCATCCTCCTCATCATCACCATCATTGTTCATCATCATCTTCATCGTCACCCTCGTCCTCATCATATTCATCATAACCCCATTCCTCTTCATCACCATCATGGTCATCATCATCATCATC
>LPNX010266784.1:7500-10529 GCA_001517045.1 Pseudotsuga menziesii
TGTTTAAAGTTGCCCATGTAGAGCTAAGGCTCGGGCAAAGATCTTTTGAAAAATGCAAGCCTTGGTATGTTAGAATCAATACCATCTAGAACACTTGTTGTTGTAGATACCACATTATAGAGTTTGACCTATATTACCATACATTTGCACATATACGTCATTTTTTGCATCCTAACCATGTGCAGGAATGCTTAAGTATAGTACCGCCAATGTCATCCATAGATTTCATCCATAGCGTGATGTGTCTGAGGCAAGATGGGAAGACACATTACTTAAAACAATGTGTAGACGGTTCCTGCAACAATTGTGGTGGGCTATCATTATGGTCTGATTGCATCCATGAAAGTGAAGATCAAGAATTCAGGAATGCAATTGTCGAGAAGCAGAACTATCGGTGTGAGACATATTAGCTAAATGATGGGAAAGAAAGCAGGAAGATTAAATTGGTGACTTCACAGGTAAATTGTTGAATATTGACAAATTAATATTCATGTACACATTTTTTTATGTGGTTTATTGACGTATTAATATTCATGTACTAGGTGCGAGTATGTGATTTTATTCCAGAGTTTCATGGAAAGATCCAACAGTACATTCAACATGTCGATATGGCACGGTGGCAAGATGAGGAATTCAGAATATGCCGGGACACCTTCCCTCTCGGAACAATACTATCAGTGGTTGACTTTGTGGAAAATTACACCCTACAACCACAAAATGAAATTCAAATTCAATACTATCACTCAGAGCAGGTGAGCATAATGGTGCATATCACGTATCGACATGGGCAAGATAGCAATGAAGAGCAATGTGTGATACTGAAAGAATGTCACTTCTACATAAGTGACGACTGGACGCATGACATCCATTACATGCAACATTGCTTTAAATTATTCTATGATCACGTGATAGCTATGGATATACCATTTTATCGTCATTTCATTTGGTCAGATGGTTGTGCTGGACAGTTCAAGAATGCACGTGTATTTGAATGGTTGTGTTTGTTGCACATAAAATACAAGGTGCCACATGTATGGAACTACTTTAAAAATGGTCATGGAAAAGGAGAGAAAAATGGTGCTGGTGCATGCATTAAAACTGCCCTTCAAAGGGAAGATATGAAGTTTACAGGTGATCGCCTTCGAGACGTTGCATCTATAGTCCAATGGTGTGCATCTATCATGGGAGAACAAGAAACAAGGAAACACTTAGTGCAAAGAATATTCTGGGAGGTGACAAATGTGGACCGATCACAAACACATCGGGTGAACATAGTGCATGGAACTCGATAGTTTCATTCAATTAGAAGCTCATACAACTCGGCCTTACAAATTTGGACAAGTTTGAAGGCTTGCTTCTGTAGTTCTTGTAGCATCGGTGAATGGGATGATTGTGAGGATACATATACCGTTGATACATGGGATCGATTGACACTTGGCACCAATTTCAATAGGGTTAATGAAATAGACCATTTGGAAGATGACCAAACACATATTTGTACAGACTATGATCACATATTCAATATCATATAAGCAGGTACATGAGTAGTACCTAAATAAGAAAATGCATTTATGTATTGTTTACTTGACCTATGTAGAATTTAATTTATGTAGAAATTGGAAATGCAAGACCTTATTTACAAAATGTGTTGTTAACTTGACCTATTTCCTTCCACAGGTCAGATATATGCATTGGTTGCCCCAAAAAATAATGAAGGGGGTTTTGAATATTGGTTGGCATGTTGCTTAGAGGGGAAACAAACTGTTCTAGAACCTATTACAGATGATGAAAATATTGAATTCCCAACAGGCTCGATGGTTATGAAAGGGGAGTACTTGACACTTGCAACACAACAGAAAAGGAAGGGTGGGTATGTATATCATGATTATATACCATGAGCTATTGTATACCACTTCACCAACCTAGTAGTTGGTATAAAAATCAAGCTGCGTACACTTGGTCACAAAAATAGGTCACATTTATGATACTTGCTACCTCATATAGAGCATGAAATATTGATGGACACCATTGACACCAAAGACTATCCAAATGGCCTACTTGTATGAGTGCATTGTCAGGTGCATTATTTAACCTTTAAACTGAATTATGAAGCACAATTTCAATTACTCATCCTTACTTTATTCCCAATGTAATAAACCTATGATTGATAGATACCATTCACAGATATAATATTATTCAGAGTATACTGGACACTATAAACACGATTGTACACCCTTGGATGATTATCTATAAATCATGTTTGCAAATTTTCATTGGGTTCTCTTTTCTTTGTTATGATGTTACTAATGTTTATCCTTTCGTGTGCCTAGGATACAAACACCATCTATGGCACATTGGAGGTGCTAAGAATGGTGTCTTTAGACACCACCAAATAGAGTTCGGAAAATAACAAGCTTTCAAGTTGTTGAAATTTACATTTCTTGATGTTTTTAGTTTAATATACATTTAATTACATTTCCATGTACAAATAGGAAACCAACTAGGCTTACATTATCACCAATATTTGCATGCACCAACTAGGATTTCATGAACACCAATTTGCATGCACCAACTAGGATTTCATGAACACCAATTTGCATGCACCAACTAGGGTTGACAAGGCATGAGATGAAACTAGGGTTTAGTGAGCAATTTGCAAGTTAAGAGATGGAACTAGAAATACATGATCACCAATACTTGCATGCACCAACTAGGCTTTCATGAACACCAATTTGCATGTACCAACTAGGGTTGACAAGGTATGAGATGGAACTAGGGTTTAGTGAGTAATTTGCAAGTTAAGAGAGGGAACGAGAACACATGATCACCAATAATTACATTCACCAACTAGGCTTTCATGAGCACCAATTTGCATTCTCCAACTAGGGTTTCCAAGGTATGAGATGGAACTAGGGTTTAGTGAGAAATAATGCAAGTTAGGAGAGGGAACTAGAAACACATGATCACCAATACTTGCATGCACCAACTAGGCTTTCATGAACACCAATTTGCATGCACCAACTAGGGTT
>LPNX010266784.1:10797-46817 GCA_001517045.1 Pseudotsuga menziesii
GGGCTTAGTGAGAAATTTGCAAGTTAAGAGAGGGAACTAGAAACACATGATCACCGATACTTCCATGCACCAACTAGGCTTTCATGAACACCAATTTGCATGCTTCAACTAGGGTTGCCAAGGTATGAGATGGAACTAGGTTTTAGTGAGTAATAATGCAAGTTAGGAGAGGGAACTAGAAACACATGATCAACAATAGTTGCATGCACCAACTAGGCTTTCATGAACACCAAATTGCATGCACCAACTAGGGTTGACAAGGTATGAGATGGAACTAGGGTTTAGTGAGCAATTTGCAAGTTAAGAGAGGGAACTAGAAACACATGATCAACAATAATTGCATGCACCAACTAGGCTTTCATGAACACCAATTTGCATGCTCCAACTAGGGTTTCCAAGGTATGATATGGAACTAGGGTTTAGTGAGCAATCATGCAAGTTAGGAGAGGGAACTAGAAAAACATGATCACCAATACTTGCATGCACCAACTAAGCTTTCATGAACACCAATTTGCATGCACCAACTAGGGTTAACAAGGTATGAGATGAAACTAGGGTTTAGTGAGCAATTTACAAGTTAAGAGAGGGAACTAGAAACACATTATCACCAATACTTGCCTGCACCAATTAGGCTTTCATGAACACCAATTTGCATGCTCCAACTATGGTTGACAAGGTATGAGATGGAACTAGGGTTTAGTGAGCAATTTGCAAGTTAAGAGAGGGAACTAGAAACACATGATCACCAATAATTGTATGCACCAACTAGGTTTGATAAAGTATGAGATGGAACTAGGGTTTAGTGAGCAATTTGCAAGTTAAGGGATGGAACTAGAAACACATGATCACCAATACTTGCATGCACCAACTAGGGTCGACAAGGTATGAGATGGAACTAGGGTTTAGTAAACAATTTGCAAGTTAGGAGAGGGAACTAGAAACACATTGCCATGTACAAATCGAAAACCAACTAGGATTTCATGAACACCACTTTGCATGCTATCACTAGGGTTGACAAATAATGAGATGGAACTAAGGTTTACTTCAACCAATTTAGGGTTTGTAGGATATGATGTATGTTAGTATGGTATGATATTAGTATCATAGGGTATTGTAGGGTATGATATGGTATATATTACACTTGCATACATGACTTAGTGTGATGGTATATTGCTAGTATGCTATGTTATGGTATGTTATTGTATGTTAGTATGGCATGATGTTAGTGTATGGTATATTACAATGGTATGGTATGTTAGTATGGTATGATGTTAGTGTCATAGGGTATTGTAGGGTATGTTATTGTATGTTAGAATTGTATGATGTTAGTATCATAGGGTATTGTAGGGTATGATATGGTATATATTACACATGCATGCATGACTTAGTCTTATGATGTTAGTGTATGGTATATTACAACGGTATAGTATGTTAGTATGGTATGATGTTAGTGTCATAGGGTATTGTAGGGTATGTTATTGTATGTTAGAATTGTATGATGTTAGTATCATAGGGTATTGTAGGGTATGATATGGTATATATTACACATCCATGCATGACATAGTGTTATGATTGTTATTGTATGTAATTTAGTTAGTGTATGGTATGGTTACAATGTTAAAAAGTTGAGGATAGCCATAATGTTAAAAAGTTGATGAGTCGTAAATTCTTCCTTTAAGTATTGGAAATTCATAAGTTAGCACACATGTGAACCACACATATCATTATATCACATAGGTGAACCACACATATCATGTTCCAAGATCAAGTCAACCATATATGTATAAATTTGAACCTTGCTTTGTATTATATATGTATAGAAATAATGTTACAAAAATTGTCATGCCACATGGCAATAATACAAAATAGTGGATCAAAAAGTACATCTATGTATGCCCCCTATACATTTATTCTAGTTATCCCCCCTTTTGCTGCAACTTCCAGTGTCTTTGGAGAAGTCTAGCTTTCTTTTCCGACTGCTCACTGGTGATTCCCATCGATGAACAAAAGGGATAGGTCGTATCAGTGGAGACTGTAGAAAAAACAAATTTTGTAAGTTAATTTACCAACCTTTAAAAATTATATGTACATTTGTTCAAATTCCAAAACCAAAATAACATTTTTACTTACTGTAAGTGATTAATTAATGGTGAGTCATGGTGCCTCACTAACAGCGACCCTGATTAGGTGCTCTTCAAGCACCACTTGCTCACTATCAAGCTGCATAAAAAATATATATACGCCAATGTCAACACATATACATGTACCTTGGGGGGGAAGAGGTGGGTCACCAATTTGGGTCTCTTCAAGCACAAAATCAGAGAAAGTGATACACAAACATACAAATAAAGTGATACATAAACATACATGTTGGCTCGTCAAAGGTGGGCCACCAATTTTGTGCTCTTCATGCACCGGTGCCTCACTAGGGGCCTGCATAAAGTAACATATATGTCAACGTTAGATAAAATAGTGAATCCAAGACATATATACTACATGGACGGAAAATGATGTTACCAAAGAAAATGAAACATACATGTACCTAGCTAGGGGGAGAGGTGGGTTGACAACAACCTCATTTTGGTGCTCTTCAAGCACCATTGTCACAATAGGTTCCTGCATAAAGTAACATATGTCAAAACGATACAAGTAAAATTATTTTTCCAAAAACAGCGAAACATAATTAAAAGCATATTTCAAATAATACCTGTGTCTAGGAATCTACCTCTGCATGAGAGGGAATAGGCTGAGATATAATATACTCATCCTGATCACCCTGCATAAAACATGTTGTATCAAAATTAGGATGTATTGAATGTTACAATCTATGTAATAAATATGTAAATAAAGTTGACAAATTAACAAGTATAGTTCTTACCCCTATTGGTGAAGAACCAAACCCATATGCAATATTGACAGCCACATCAATGTTCTCAACATTGATTGGCGTACTATGCAACTATGGTGTGCCATGGGACACCAGGTATATATTTGTTCACATAATTTGTTAGATAATTAAATAGAAATAAATTGTGAAACAATTGAAAATTTTGATATGAAACAAAATATAATATGAAAATAATGAGTTTTACTTACAAAGTGAAGTAATCCATCATCTCGGAAGTCTGAAGCAGGGCCATAGCATATGCCTCCACACAATGTGCAAGGGTGTGGAGTAACACGACGCTCTGAACGCTTTGCATCTCCTATGTGATCTGTAGATGGGCCCACCTTAGAAGTGCCAGCCCCTTGGTCTACATTTCCTTGGACATCAGTCCCATGCTAAAGCAATGTATCTGCCAAGTCAAATATGCCTCCTGTGTATTCTCAATCACAGGACTTGTAGGAGGATATAGCCAAGGGGGTTTTGGTGTGTGTGGAGGGTGTGGCACACGGTTAGGATCCGTCTTGGAACCTTCCCTATCTTGGGGCATCCCATGACCAACACCCTGGAAGCCTAAGAGATCAAAGTAGTTAACATGTCTCCCTATAATGAATTCTACATACAACTTCGTAAGGAAATAAAATGGGATGTCCCTATTCCCATGAGGGTCTTCATCAAAGACCATATACCAATGATCCATCCAATTGGCCTTTATATTTGGTTCAACGCACTAGTATATGGAAATGTGTGGTCGAATGGTGGGTGGAACCAATCCGGTGCTAGGGTCCTGGAATAATGAAAATAATTCGTCTTTTGTAATTTTAAGGGCTTTGATGTCTTTATAACTCAATCCATCGGAGTAGTATTGCCTCATGGATTCTCTGTACAAGCTAATGTTGTATAGATATCCTTGGGCTTTGGCAATTGTGTTTGTTATTATGTCCAATGCATCGGCTAAAGACTCTCTCAAATGATCTGCCCCTCTAATAGATGAGCAAAGGCGCCTCAATGACGCCAAGCGCACAATAATCTATGAGTTTCAATCTTATTCCCCCTCCGGGTTTGGGTTTGGGTTAGCCTCGTTGGTTATTAAAGGGTGGGTTTTCCACATTGTCTTGTTAACTTCTGTTTTCTATTAAGATTTAAACAAAAAAATACAAGTTATTTTACTTAATCATTCTTTGATTTCATTAAAAAAAAATTATTAAATTTGTTTAAAATAATTATAAAAACTATGAAATTATGGAAAACAATAAAGAATTTAATACTAACTGAAATGGATAAGAGCATTTACCTGCCATTGGAGCCAATCCACCTCGAACTCGACCTCCAAAAGCTAAAACGCAAATCGCCTATGTGCTATTTCGCCCACGCGGTTTTTCGCTGTGCTGATCTTGTGCAAATGATATTTGAGGGGCCGGTGACCTCTGTTTTATTTCTTTTTTTACTTTTCAATGTCACATATGCGATATTGTAAATGTGAAATATCACATATGCCCCCCTTCTTCCTACCTAAATAATTAAATAAAAGAATTAATTACAAAATATTTTTGGTAACATAATTACCAACTAGGCACATAGTTACATTGCCATGTAAGTCACTTTATGTAGTCTATAAAATATTTTTGGTAATGTGAAGCATGCAACTAGAAAGGTTCTTTTTCTCATTATGTTAGTGTAAACATATTGTTATTGTTCTAAGCATTTACAAACATGGTTTTGGAGCCATAGTAAAGGCCATCCAAACCAATTGAAGGATTAATTTAGTGTGGGAATACAAACAAGATATGCCTAAAATAATGTTATCCAACAAGCATGAACTTGAATAAAGATGAGAAGGAGGTTACTAAAATTTCAATGAAAATTTATGAGAGACGGGTAACAGCAAATGAACTTGACAAACATTTACAGGAGGAAATAAGAAAACTAAGTAGTCATATTGTCGATAACAAGTAGAGGATGCAATATATTCAGAGCAAAGCTTTGTGGAGGCTTCAGTCTTTGTTGATTCCAAGCTACGATGAAATAATAATTATTTCCTTAAGCAACTTCCTTAAATTACTAGAGATTTCCATTAAGAGTGGTGTTAACAACACAAGTAGAACATGGATATTTGAGTGACACTCCACAACTTGAAAGTTTTGTGAGGCTATGGGAGTCCTTTTTATGTAATTGATGAAGGAATACCCTCTCCTCTTTCATTAGCATGTCGTTGAAGTAGTCACATGTGCAGAGAAATACAAGTGGTGTGATAGAAAAATTAATATTTGAAACATGAACTAGGGCATTTCGTGTTGGCCATTTATCGTAGGTTATGCTTCTTGTAATAATAGAAGATGAAGAATATTCAGGTGACGCTACGCAACTTAAACCTTTTGCAAGGCTATGCGACTCCTTTTTAAATGACCAATGAAGGAATACTCACTCCAATTTTGGCATTTTCATGGTGTAGTCACACGTATAGCCAAATAGAGATGGTGTGATAGAAAAAGAAATAATTGAAACTAGAAATAGGCTTTTCGTTTGGTTGTTTCTCCTTGGTAAAAAACCTATGTGAACATACATGTAGAAAGTTACAAATGTCAATAGTTTGTCAAGAAATGGGTTTCCCATCAAGGAGGAATTGGAAACAAATGCAATACATAGGCTTCTTGTTTGGTATTGAGGTGGTTTTGTAAATGTTGAATATCGCATATGCGATATTTAACATTTAGAAAATGCATATGCGATATATCGCATAAGCGATACGTTTTTACGAACCTTAGCCTTGTGTTTGGGCTCGGGTTGGGTTATTCCGAACGTACCATCAATAACGCATATGTGTTCTTGATTTGCACTTCGGAAGTGCGTTTATGATTTCTTAAGTGACACTAAAAAGTGGAACCAACTTCGTGCGAGCGCCCTAAAGTATATGGTTCAAGTACTAATTCATATAAAAATCCTAACATCAGATGATGGTTGGAACTTGAAAAAGTCATAAAAGAATCCCAACATCAAATGACGATTGGAAGTAAAAAAAAACTCTTCTCAATAAATGAAATATGAAACAACTTCTAATTTTGATAAGATTCACCTAACCTAAAAGGTTGAGGATGTGTTTACTTCGTACTCCCAAAATATGTTAGTACCTCATTAGGTGTTTGTTTAATCACCACTAAGTACCTACAACATATACATGTGATGCAAGGTCACATTCGAGTTTATTCTCTGTGATCGTTTTTATACTCCCAAGCAATTTCAAATTACATGAAATTAAACAAAAACAAGTTTTTAACTTTAACACATTACTTTTATCCTTGGTCAAGATAATGATTATATGAGCAGATCTAAATTTTGTCAAAAAACGTTTTCCATCCATCAAAATTGGGTAATTAAGTCGAAACACGTTTTTATTTCAGATTTGGGGTGGACTACAACCTATGCTTTTTCATCTATGGATGAGGATGAGACAAGTGTATTGTTGAGATTGATTCTGTGGAAGTCGTTCAAAATTTGAAACAAACAATTATATATATATATATATAAAACTGGTAGCTAATGAAATGATAACTCGTAACGATGCATGGATAACTTCTAGCTAATGAATAGATAACCAACACTTCATGGTAGATAATTAGAAGAATGTGCGATAAAATAAAAAAATATAAAAAATAACTTATAGTTGATAAATGGATAAGAGGAAGAATACCGATGATAACATATAGCTAGGCATAGATAACTCAGAGTTGAACCCCTTTAACTCGCAGAATGAAGAATTAAAAAAACCCTTTGTATTTAATTGCTATCTCTCAACTATTTGATCTTTATAGATGTGATCCAACCACAAACTATCTAGATATGTTAAGAAGTATTTTATAATTTTAATGCAACATTATAGTAATGTAATGTATTGATTGTCCCACTGCTGTATATAATGATTCTTCGCAACGATAGTTTAAATAAAGGGCATAGAGAGTGTTGGCGTACTATAAAGCTAAAGCACGCACTTGAAGGAAGCAATATGGAAGAGGGAGTACTTCCATGTACGGTTTTAGGACAGGGAACACCGAAGTGGAGCTTTATCGCTTCCGTGTATCTTTGGAGATAGATTTTGCTCTCTGACGAGACGACACTACCATTTAATTAGGGTTTACAAAATATGTATAAAGCATGCAATTCAATGGGATACTTTCACGCACCATAAACATTTGCTTTTTTTTTTATAAGGTCGTGGCCGACACACGCTCATGTTAATGTCTCTATTCGCTAAATCAGTAACACCAACTTGATTCGATCGATGTGCAAATGAAAAAACATATATATATAGGAGTTGTATATTTAACCATGTTTAAATGACATGTACATCACCTAATAATTTATATTTCATATATAAACCACCAGTCATATCATATGACTCTAATTTTTAAAGTAAGTGCACCTGCAACATATTAAACTGGAGAGCCGCTTTGACCGCGAGATCTATACGTAGTGGACGATATATTAACTATCAACAAGCTCGGTATTAGTGACAACATGGTTCATGCAGAGATAGCGAGAGTTTTCCCTAAAATATTATCTTTTGTGTTACCTATGTTAGCTTATCATTAAATTATTTGGTTATCTGAATCACGGATTCGTTATTTATTACTTTTGTTATTTGGTCCTGAATCTCGTGTTAGCTTTTGACTTTGAATATGCCTTCTTCGATGTTTAAGATATTGTTTTTTAATCATACAAGAACGAGTTCTATTCAATTTATTTAAATTATATTGTTAAGAGATTTTCTTGCTGTAAGTAGAATTGATAAGTAACAACACAGCTTATCATCAAACGAATTTAATTCGACTGTGTTGGCAGATTCCTCCCTCAAATATGGATTATTTGATTGGAATTCAAGGAGAGTAATTAAAATGAACTTCAATTCTAGATACCATGGGCTCTCCAAATTTGTTTCAATTTAGGAGGGCCCTCCAAATTTGTTTTAACTTATTTCTATAATAAGAATATTAAAATATATGTAAGGATATTTTTATTAATTTATTATTGTTATTGTATAAAAATAACACATTATTTATTTTCTTAAAATCTTTTTAGTTTGGATATTTTTATTGATTTCTATCTATAAATTATGAACATAGCTATAAATTGTATAAAAATAACACATCATTGATGTTCTCCCTCCTATGCATATTAATATGAAAGTTACGGTTAACGACTAAATCAAAGGGATATGCCACTCTCATGGATAATGTTACTATAACATTTGTAATAAAACCAAACTTGTTATTTTCTTGAATAATAACATTATGGTTCCTTCATATCTCCTTGGCCATAGGAAAATCATAATAAGCTTCTTAGATTTTCACTTTTAACCATAAATTTTAGGTTGAATATATTACCCATTTATGATGATCATCTTTATTCTTTGAATTCCTTGTCCTTTTCAAATAGTATTCGTCCTTCATTGAGTGCTTATTTGTCATAATAGGATATTTTATTTGTTATACGACTCCTCATCTATTCCACACTAAACCTTGAAGGATGGTTTCCATATTAATAATTATTTGAAAAGGCATTATGAAATTTGTTTAATACTTGCTTTTGTTTTTGTTGACACAGATTTTTGTCGACGAGGTTCACTTTGCTTTGCTTTCAACAACCATCGACACAGAATCCCTAAACATCGTACCAAAAGGTTTTACCCTTTCTAGCAACACCCACAAAACATGTGTAGTCTCACTCAAGATGTCTGAGGGAGGGCTGCAAAAAAATGCATTTTTGCAGTAGGAAGAGGATGCACATTATCTCATACTCAATTGAAACATTGCCCAGAGATCCATGATTATTGGAAGATATAATCCAACCGCACCATTAATCAATTCTACTTATCAACATAGTCCTTATTCACATTGACACATATTCAGATTGACATCGTCATACATTAAACTGGCAACCATTGTGGTAATTCACATAATTCACATAGCAAAAAAAGGTAAAAACCCAACCATAACACAATCATTCATCAATAACTCATTTAATATATCGTAGATTAACAAAGTTCCGAACCAACAGTGCTGAAAAAGGTCATAAACATAGAATTCGTACCGAAAACATCCTTAGATATGATAACATCTACAGGTGCAAAACAATACAACTCAACAGATCTCATAGGGTCGATCTCTAAGATACAAATCCTTCGAATTATTCTAGGAACCATACTCGATCTCAATATTTACAATCCTAATTCTACTTATAGGATCACTTGGTCATTACAAAATGGTCCACTTGACCAATCGCTAACTAATTTACCCAAAATATACTTATTTGTCGGCTTCTTTACCCTTCATAGTTAACCCTTGTCTTTGTCGACATCCTTTTTGTCGCTAGAGGTACCGCACTTTGTGTGATCTGACTAGAGGGGATTCACCTTGTTGAGCAATATCTTGTCACATTCATTCATAAATGGGGGTTTCTTAATTGTGAGAAATAAGGTCAATATATTGTAGGTATTGGAGGGTTTTATAGCTGATTTTACCACACTAGGTGAATCACACTTGTATGGCCTTCCCCTATCCCTCTGCAAACTCCTTAAACCCCTTGGATCATTTTTTGTCCTTTGATGTTTCCTAGACCATTCCTAAAAACATGTGAAAATTGCTATACGCTACTTTTAAACCTTTTATCGCGTATATACGCGGGTTTGACCTCTAAAACCACGTACATCGGGATGTGTACAAAATCCAAATCCTTTTGGAGTTTTCCTTGACATGGATCTGACTCACTTGTCTCCTGGCATTCCATATGCCTTGAGATCACTCGAATTCGACCTTTCATTACCCCATTGAAAAGCTATATAAGGAACCCTTTGGATACATTGAAGGCATAAGACAATTGAGAGCAAAGAAACTATAGTCCATTTTTGCTGAAACTTGTGCTTGAGTCTGCATCCCTTTGTCCCTTGGAGCACTTTGGTGTTCTTCCCAAGCTTGTCTTTTTCTTGTGAGCTTGCTATCGAGAGATCGAGGATTGAGGTGGTGGAGGCCCAAGTGACAGATTCAGTTTCTTCGAGTCACAAACGTGCCGACAGAGGTTGTATTCATTGTAATCTCTGATTTTATATTAATAGAAATATCTTTTCATGTCCAATAATGTATGTTTGAATGAATAATTTTATCCATGGATGATTTCAAATGCTTATACATTGTTGATTATATATGCTAGAGTAGATCTAACACCAATTTATATAGTATGCTTGTCTTGTTTACTTGTTGTTGAGGAAGTGATTCATCAATTCAAGCTAAAGTTGGAAAGCTCAATGGGGATCTACTTCAACCGTTCGGAATAAGGTATGAGGTTTGATCCTTTAGTGTTAGATATTTGATTTCTCTTGCATATTGGAAAGGATTGATTTCTAGAGTCAAGCTGTCTGTTGTGGTACCCCAAGCCATAGGAATTTCTCTCTGTAACAGAATTGGTGACTCCACTGGGGAGTTCCTAGTAGTTGTCCTTTGGTGGTTTCTATCGGCATTCAATGACTTTGAATTGCTCTTTTTTCTTTGTTTCTGTGTCGGTTCTAGGGGCATGTTAGCTTGGTATTGTCTGATTGGTGTGAATTTGGTCGCAGCTTGTCTATTTGCCTTTATTTTTATGCACTTTTCTTCCTATACACAAGTTTTTAACTCACAGTCACGTATATACGCGGGTTTTATTGCTATTTTTGCGTACACACATGGGTTTACTGCCAATAGTCGTGTATGCCCTTATTTTTGCCTTCTAAAGGAAGATTGATTGTTGCTGGGTGAATTTTGATGATTGGTAAGTCTCCTTTGACACTGCTAGAGTCTGTATACACCTCTATTTCTGACTAAAGACATTTTTTTTAGGGTAAAATTTCTTTTTTGAAAAATGTTCTTGTCATTGCATTTTTTATTTTTTGTTTTGGGATTAGTCCATTAGATTTATTTTACCTTAGTACTTTGCTTGAGTGCTTCTTAATTGTGCTTCCAGAGTCTTGGGGTTGTAGAATCATTCTTTTTCTTTAGTATCTCATTTTTATTTCAAAAAATCCAAAAATATTTGCTTATCATTATGCATTGCATCTTGCATTTTGCATAGTACTTGCACTAGATTTGCTTTGAAGTATTAGTTAGGATTTCATATAAGAAAGCTTGCATTTATCATTTGAAGAAAATTGTGCATTTCACGTAGTAGCATACCCTATTTTTCATGGACACAATGCATTTGCATTGATTGTTAGGTGTGTATTTTGCTTCATGTTGTGTCATAACACCATTGGTTGCATGGTCATCTACCTCTTTTGAGTAATAAAGTCAATTAAAATCAACGCTTAATTAAAATGAACTACACTATTTTATTTGATAGGGTTCACTAACAAGATTAGGTTTTAGGGTTTTGGAATAGTTCATTGTGAGTAAATTCTCTAAGACCACTAAACAACAACATGTATGTGTCTGTCTAAGTGAGTGTGTGAAATTTTGTGGTATAACTAGTATTTCTCAGGATCCTCCTCTCAAAAGGGAGTTAAGCACGAGGCAGTGTGAGTGATTATTGATTGGGATGACCCGTAGTCATAACTGAGTAGCACCGGAGATGTTTCCAAGATTGTATTTGTATCTAGGGGCTCTTTTGAGAGTTTCAAGCTTTGCTACCCTACCCATACGGTCAATCCCACCTACGACTGTCCGCCTGAGCATTGATTATATTGAGGTGACCTTAGTTGCGTTACCTAGGATATCAAGGGGGTACTCTACAGGGGTTATTCTGCGGGTGTCCCGACCAAGTTGGGGTCAGACAGCACAGTTGCTTTATGCGTTGAAGCCGAGGGCCACAATAATTGGTTACATACCTCTGCTTGTTGTGTATAGGAGTCTCAAGCCTCTCTTAGGAGAGACATACCTGCTTCATTCGGGAGCTCACTTATCCTACCCTTGATTGCTTGTGTTTGGCTTTAGATTTTATTGGTGTATGATTTGTGCACATTAACTTAAGTAGGGTTTGCGTAATTAGAGAGTCTTTTTACATTTTTTGAGTCATTGTGGATTCAGGTGCGGCTCCTCGCCATTCTCATCATTTAGCAGGACTTTCGCCTTCTACATCTCCTCCTCCTTTGGGAGAGAGAGATAGATAGTCCAGGTGGACTACTTCGCAAATTGATTCACACATGATGGGAGAACATGAAGAAGGTATTCCTGAGCCACCCTCTCCCATTCAAGTGGAAGATGGGGAGTTTACTCCTAAATATGATCCTTCACCTGATTTGACTGAGTTAGGTCCTATAATTTCTGAGATAGGTACTTTTCATGATAGACCTACTTAATCTAGTGTGGATCCCCCATTGACGCATCGCCGGTATGGCATGCCAAAAGATGAGACTTATTATGAACCCGCAAGCACTAGTTATGGTAGTTATGGTATGTCTAGTATGCCCACACATGATTTGGCATTTCATGTCGACTTAGAGTTTGAGCCTAACACTACGCCTGGGGGCACTCCTATTCCTTACCATGTGGAGAGGTTTGGGAGCACAAGTCACATTGCACCTTCCATCCCGGCGATGGAAGCTACATCACATATTCCTCCTAGACCTAGGGTTAGTGATCCTATTAGGATACCAGATCCAAGACGAGTGACTATAGGGAACACCACGTACATAGTTTCACATATCCCGTTGTCCTTGGTTCCTTGTTCTTCGAATGTTCACCCTCCACCTCATTCACATGGTCCTTCGGGCCGAAATGTTACTATGAGTCATGTCCGTACTGCTGTTACTCGACCAGTTGTGTCTCAAGTTCAAGTACCACCCGTTGTTTCGGGAGGTCGTGTTCATACTTCTAGAGGTCATGTTACTACTTCCAGAGCATATATTCCTACTTCCGGAATGTATATTCCTACTTCCAGAGCATATATTCCTACTTACGGAGTGTCTCATGGGACATCTCATGCGATGACTTATGGACCTTATTATGAGGCGTAGTATGGATAGGGTTATTCACCTTATGGGTATGGGTATCAACAACCCGCTTACTCTCCAAATTACGGCTTTGTATCCCCGAATAGTCAAGGTGCACCACATTATGGTGCTTCCATGCCACCCTACATGGGTCAAATGGGAGGAGGGAACTATGGTCAAGGCCATGGTGTTTATGGTAATCAAACCTATCTGAATCAAAACTATCAGGGAGTGGTGCACCGACCTACTCATCCTAGGCTCCCTTTCCTTGCAACACTAAATCTTCCTGACTTGTCGAGATTGACGAACGATCCTGTATCTCATGACCCGGCCTAGACGGCTGTCCCTACTAATATTCCCTCGGACATACCCAAATTCGAGGGCAAATCGAGAGAGGATCCGAGTGAACATGTTACTACCTTTCACCTATGGTGCTCTTTAAATTCCTTACACCAAGATTCGATCCTTTTAACGCTGTTTCAATGCACCCTTACAAGTCTTGCCGCGAAATGGTATATAGAGATACCTAGGGGGGCATTCACTTTGTTCGATAACCTAGCGATGACTTTTCTTAACCACTTCCAGCTACCAGTGCATTATGACATTGGTACAGAACTCTTGTCAAAATTTTGGTAGGATAAAGTCATGCATATCTCGGACCATATCCAAGAGTGGCATAGATAGAAGAGGTTGATTAAAGCCTTTATACCACCGGAATTCCTCCTCGAATGGTTCCTTAAGTCGTTATTTCCTTATATAGCGAATGATGTTTCTACATCCGGAGTGCAAAATGGGGAATAGGCCATTTTTAGGGCACAGGAACTAGATTTGATTTATGCTCAACCCGGTTTGTTATATGAGATAATTCCCAATGCTTTGCATTCTAGTTTCGACCCCAAAGTTAAACCTGGACCACATACCAATGGAATTGTTGGTTGTGCAAGTGCTAAACCTAGGGATTCGGTTGTGAAACAAGTGAGTCAATTTTCAATCAACCAATCTGCTTCGGGACAAGCCACGGCTTCGTCTCAACCCACCCAAATGGTGAGTATGCTTTTGGTGAAATCGTAGGACCAGAAGGGTAACCAGCAACTCGGAAGAAATAAAAAGAAGGGTAAGAACAATCATAAGGGTGGGAATAGGAATGAAAATGCTAATACTAATGACAAGAACACACGTAAAGCTGGGGGGGACAAGCAATCTAAATGCAAGGTTAAGTTTCCTTGCAAGTTGTGTAAGGACAATCACCTCACTTACTTGTGCCCTCATATTGATGAAGCCTCGAGATTCTTAGCATACGGCCCAGCTGTGCTGACTAACCCTTTGCCTCACAATCAAAACATGAACTCGAGGACCCATGATCATGCTGGTGGTGATCAAGATCCACCAGAGAGTAGTGGTCATGGTTGCATTAACATGGTGTGTGCTACAAAGGTTGTGACCCGTGCAAAGGACTATGGTTCGTCACAACCCAAACCAAGAAAGGAACCTGATCCACTAGGGACTCCTTTGCATATTGAAAAACTTGTGGATAAACCTAAAGTTTCACCTCACATTCCTAAGGGAGTCCTTAAGCATTCAATGCACAATTGTAATGCCCAAGCCGCCCAGATCTATTTTGCTATCGAGGATTTGGGCCACACTCCTTGTGCGATGTCTGCACTAGAAGTACTTTAGAGTTGTCCTTCACAAAGGAAGGATTTTCTTTCTACCATTGGTGTGAATGATGATAATTCTTCCTCCGTGATTAAATTTGAAACCGCAGGACTTTATCCTTGCTTTCCTTACTATGTGTCTCTTTTGATTCATGTAGAATGTCTTAACATGACCGTCAAGCGCACTGTGATTGACGAAGGCACTGCTGCTTCTATGATTTCTTTATCATGTTGGAAGGGTTTAGGTCCCTCTAAGTTGTCTAAATCCACTACCATGTTGACTGCATTTGATGGGATATCATTTAGGCCGCACGGGATCCTTCCTTCCCTTAAGGTCTGTTTGGGAGGGAAGACCGTTGCGATAGAGGTCGAGGTGGTTGATGCGCCCCTTGACTACAATCTCTTGTTGGGTAGGAATTGGATGTATAGTATGCAAGTCGTAGCTTCTTCACTATTTCACATTGTATGCTTTCCATTTAATGGGAAGATAGTTATGATTGATCAAACATTATTCAAGAATCCGTTGGTTACCGCATCTTTGGGATCTTTGATCCTAATTGTAGAGCACTCTCAGCCAGCAACGGGGAGTGTGGGTGTGGGCATGTATCCATCCCTCATGGGAATCTTTAGTTGTCCTACACCCGTCCTTCTGATAGGGTCTAGTTCTGGTGAGGCTTCGACATCTGTGATATCGGTGTCTTTTTGCACAAGTCATATGGAATATTCTTGGATTCTTCCTACACCGAATACTTTGAGTGAGCCCATCATGACAGACGTGCTGTTTCTTGCAACTATGGTAGATTAACAAGCTAATCTTGGATGTGTTGCAGAGCCTAGTCCTTCCTCTTCGCGGATGGAGGAGGAGGACCCATATGTGCTGCCTGCATGGGCAGTTCAGTCTTCTCATGGGCATGACTGACTTGATAGTGTTTTTCCTTCAGACAAAGCGATTGTTGAGGCCATGTTAGGGGTTGAGCCACCTTGGGAAGAGTTGCATCATAGATCTTATTTTCTTCCCAAGATTGACCGCTTGGACCGTGAGGACTTTAGGGAGGTTCTTAGTGAGAGAATTGGTATTCCCATGGTTCCATTAAGCTCTCCTGGTCTGATGGCTGATGGGAACATGGTGAACATATCTCCTACCATTCCTATCAATATCTCTCGTGATCCTGGCAAGATAGAGAATGTCTATATTGGGGTAGAATGTTCGCATGTTGAGATTCAAGAATACACCGAGCTGTTTAAATAATTTCGTGATATCTTTTCTTGGTATTATGATGAAATGTCAGGTATCAACCCTAGCATTGTGGAACACAAGATTAAAACTTATCCCAATGCTAAGCCTGTTCGACAACGCTTGCATGCAGTGAATCCTAGGAAAGCACCCACGATTAAGGCAAAGATAGAGAAACTGTTGAAAGCCGGTTTTATCTATCCCATTCCCTTAGCTGAGTGGGGTTCAAACCCCATTTCGGCTGATAAGAAGTAGGGAGCAATCCGCATATGTACTAATTTCCATGATTTGAATCGTGCCTGTCCTAAGGACAATTTCCCCACACCATTTATTGATCATATTTTGGATGAGTGTGCGGGTAGCAAGGTTTTTTCCTTTATGGACGGCTTTTCTGAATACAATTAGATACAAATTAAACCTGAGGACCAACATAAGACCACATTTGTTTGTCCTTGGGAAACTTTTGCATATCATAAAAATCCTTTTGGCCTTAAGAACGCTGGAGCTACTTTTCAGCAGGCTATGACCTTGATCTTCCATGATCTCAAATCGATTATCAAATTATTTTTGGATGACCTTTCTGCTCATTCTCGTATGAAAATGTGTCATTGCTATCATTTGAGATTAGTATTCGAAAGGTGCCGCCATTATTTGGTCAGGTTAAATACTCACAAGTGCATCTTTTGTGTGAAGTCTAGTCGCTTATTATGACTCATTGTTTCCAAAGAGGGTATAAGAGTCGACCCTTTGAAGGTTGATGCAATACTTTAGTTGTCTCCCCCAAAAAACATTAGACATCTTCAATGTTTGCAAGGCATGGAAAAATTCTTACAAAGATTCGTTGTCAATTTTGACAATTTGACTAGAGGCTTTAAGCATCTTTTGAAGAAGGACACCACTTTTTCTTGGGATGAGCAAGCCCAGGAGTCCTTTGGTGCACTCAAACAAGCCCTAGCATTGGCCCCGGTGATTAGTCCCCCAGACTATAGCCGTGATTTTCTACTTTATGTGGCCACGTCCATGGAGACAATTGGTATGGTTTTGGTTCAAGAGGATGAGGAGCTCCAAGAGCATGTCATATACTATCTGAGCTGGAATATTATTGACATGGAGATCCATTATTCCCATGTTGAGAAGCTTTCCTTAGCTACCATAGATGTGGTTCAACAGTTGAGACATTATATTCTTTTTCGCTAGACCTTGGTTGTAGCCCATGTCAATCCGTTTCAATTCGTCCTCACTCGAAGGATGATGGGGGGAAAGTATAATAAATGGATTTTCATCTTGCAAGAATTCGATCTAGAGTTTGTTTTGGAAAAATTGAAGAAATCGTTAATTTTTCTGGAGCTTATATCGAATTTCCCAAGCGAAGCCGAGGAGTTGGTTTGTGAAGATACATTTAAGGATGAGCACATCTTCTTAATCTCAACTTTAGACCCATGGTATGGGGATATTATTATATATTTACAAACATTGAAGGTCCCCACTCACCTCTCACGGGATGAATGACGATGATTACGTCACATATCCAAGAATTACCTCATAGTGGATAACACTTTGTACCATCGTGGGGTAGATTCCATTTTACATCATTGTTTAACTCATGAGAAGGATGAGCTTATGCTGAATGATTGCCATGAAGGGTCATGTGGTGGTCATTTATCTGGGATTTCTACAGCCCAAAAATTCTTAAGAGCGGGTTATTTATGGCCGTCGATCTTTAAGGATTGTGTAGATGCATTCAAGAGGTGCCATCCTTGCCAGATGTTTGCATGTAATATGCGCTCAAAACCTACCCCGTTACATCCCATCATCATCGTCGGTCCCTTCACTAAGTGGGGGCTTTATTTTATGGATTGCAACCCAGCTTCAGCTAGGGGGCATCATCATATCATAGTGGATGTTGACTACTTCATGAAATGGGCTGAGGCTATGCCTACAGTTAAATCCGACGGTGAGATAGCCACGCACTTTGTATTCAACCAGATTATTACTCTGTTTGGTATTTTGAAAGATCTTGTCATTGACCATGGCTCGCACTTTCAGAATCATATGATGGAAGAGTTGGATTCGAAGTTAGGGTATAAACAAGATGATTCCTCCTCTTACTACCCTCAAGTGAATGGATAGGTAGAAGCAGTGAACAAATCACTCAAATCCATTCTCCAACAAAACATCACACAAAGCAAGAATAATTGGCACATTATGTTATATCCTACTTTGTGGGCTTATAGAACCATTGTTAAGACTGCCACGGGGTTTTCTCCATATCAACTTGTACATGGAGTGGATTCGGTATTGCCGGTTGAGTGCGAGATTTCTTCTTTGAAGCTAGCCATAGAACTCTTACCAGACACTTCACCATTGGAGGAGCATTTGGTCCACCTAGAGCAACTTGATGAGCAGCACCGAGATGCCTTGGTGGCTCTAGAAGTGAATAAGCGTCATGTTAAGGTCTAGTATGATAAGTCTGTCCATCCAAGGATATTTAGTGAGGGAGACTTGGTCCTTTTGTGGGATCAACTGAAAT
The DNA here is from genome assembly GCA_001517045.1 of Pseudotsuga menziesii. Taxonomy (NCBI): domain Eukaryota; kingdom Viridiplantae; phylum Streptophyta; class Pinopsida; order Pinales; family Pinaceae; genus Pseudotsuga; species Pseudotsuga menziesii. Next base: position 29,050 of record LPNX010266784.1, read on the forward strand.
AACCCTTGGGGGCAGGAAAGTTTAACCCCATGTGGCGTGGTCCTTATGTCGTTAAACGTGTGTTAGAGAAGGGCGCTTATGAGTTAGTGGATTATGAGGGAACGACCTTTGCGGAGCCTAGAAATGGGCTCTATCTCAAAAAGTACTATGCATGATTTTCAGCCAAGGCTAGTTATTGTATATTATTGTACAATTTTGCATAGGTAGGTCTTTTTCTTATGGTGATCGGGTTTGTGATTAGTCTTCATTTCTTTTGGCAAATGTCAATGGAATCTTCCACCTTTATAGGATTCACGGATGGTGCGAGCCATCACACTCAACACTCAGCCTCTACTGCTTGGGTGATTTATACTCCTATGGGTCAGGTATTGTCTTCAGGAGGCGTATGTTTACGATCATCTTAAAATAATGTTGCTGAGTATAGTGTTGTTATTGAACTTCTACGGGATGCCATTTCACATGGTGTTCTCTCTCTTGAGGTACGACTTGATTCGGATTTAGTAGTGTCACAGCTTAATGGTTTGTACCATGTTAGAGATCCAACATTATTAAGAAGATTCTTACGTGTGAGATTGTTAGAATGACAATTTGACAATATAACATACATACATGTTCCAAGAATTAATAATCAAGTTGCTGACTCATATGATAACTACGTGTTATATTGGCATTTGTTTCATACACAATAATCTCATCACAAACATAAATTTTTACACATGTAAATAAATAAATCGATCATCATAAAAAAATTTATAAACATCCAAAATGTGGTAATACATAGTGTCATAATACAAAAATAGGGCTCTTGAGCCACCAAAATATAAATACACGGTAGTACAAAATGCATCACTCCTAGGTATCTATGCCTATGGAGGAGGAGGGGGGTTGTGATCATGGAACTCCACTACGGCTCTAGCTAGTCATCAAAATAGCCGCACCCATGCTCATGGTACACCCACCATCTAGCACTTCATGGCCTCATGCAAGCCCTCGACTTGCACCATTGGTACTCTGTGTGTCAGTCTCATGAAGTTGGTATGAATGCTTTGGAGCATCCGCTGCGCATCCACACCCGTGATATCATCTCCTCTTCCCCTTTGTCTATGATGAGGGAAGCCTTCAGGCCGCTATGGTCCCACATCTGCATGCATATGGTAGATGTCACTATGTATTGCCACCCAGAAACATGTATTTTGATTCCACATAATCAGAAAACACAAAAAAAATTAATAACTCAAATTTTTTTAAAAAGAGGGTTGAGATTCATTACCAATGTCACTGTATGCCGATCTTGGTGGTATTGGCATGTCTAGGTCTCCCCGAAAATCTATCCCCGCATAGGGGTAGTCATCGATGGAAACTATCTGTTGTCGCCACCATGGAAAGAATTCAGCTGGATAGGGGTTAGACACCCTACCTCCACCCAGTCTGTGCATTGCATCTGCCCAACGCCATTGGGATGGATCTCAAACCACGTGTAGAGGAACGTCAACTCTAGGGCTCAATCTCGGAACACACTCAAAGAAAAATGTGCTTAGTATGCTGCTGAAACCGAATTTTTCCACTTTGCCCATCTTGCACTCACTAAGTTGGTGTTTCATGTTGCCCAGTAGCACAGTGCTCCAATCGTACACAGTGGGTCTCATGCACTCCACTGCATAGAACATCAGAGGCCATGAGGCCTGGTGGAGTGAAGCTAGGCCTGCTATCTTCCCCGTGTTAGTAGGATGGCCTTTAGGCCCAGCACCTGTATGGATTTAGTTGGGATATGACTCCCCACCTTCTCCGTGTCTGGATAGCAGTACACCGCAATGTACTCATCTATAGTCAGGCCACCTCTAGGCCCGCGAGAGCATAGGTGCACCACTTCCCCCCATCGAGAAAATCTAGTAATAAAATATATGTCCTCCACTTCTATGGTGAGGGACATCCCATCTATCTAGAATGACTCTGATTTTGGATCCCAGTAGTCCACTAACATCTACAACAGTCTTGGTTTGGCTCTTAAGCCACCAAGACACCAATACTTGTAAATCTCGCATGCACGTAACGCTTGTTGAGCCGTTAGATCTACCCTTACTGCCTTTTCTACATCACCATGCTCACGTTCTCTCCATTCTAGGACCATCCTGCACATAAAATTTGAGTTTGATCAATTAGAACACTTAAAAATCATTGAGCGCAGCTGCATACGCAACTGTTTTCTAAACAGCCGCATATGTATGCAACTTTGAGGGTATTTTTTGCATATATCCAGCCCTATATGCGAAAAAACCCTCGATTTCTACGTGGGCTGTGACGCGCATTTAAGATGCGCCTAGAATCCTAATTATACCATGGAAATTGGTAAAATTTGCATCAAAATGAAAGAGTAGAGCATGGGTAAGTACCTGGAAAAAATGGTAGTGGATTCCGCTGGCTGGATCTCTTGGAATTCACTGTTGAAGTTCTGAGCTCAATTGGGTAAAAATTTCAAATGTTATATAATGTTTTGAATTTTTTTTACTATTTATAGAAATTTTTCAAATTTTTGAAATTTTTTACCCCCTTTCCTATACTTTGGACCATTTCTAATGCTTTTAGAACCGTTTTTGGACTAATTTATAATGTAGGACACCTTTTTAGCACCGTTTCGTCCATTGGATTGACCCGTTCATGGTGATTTCAGGTATCATGTCTAAACTGGCATATAGGTTAGGTTTCATCACTGTTTGCATTTTGGATGACCATATGACTATTTCATTATAGCCTTAGGTACGAACCCACTCTATTATGTCATGGAACCTTCTTACTATTTTAGAAGTTGCATGATATGAGTGGTAGAGCTTGACCTTACAGGGGTACCCTAGTTAGCGCCTTATTTGCATTTGGTTCCCATGCCAACATTTTGTCCCATAGGGTGTGGGAGTCCATTGTATAGTATCGCCATGACATTTCACAAAAGCCTCAGACTCCTCTTGATCTTTTTCTGGCCTATTTCCCTCAGGACTCCCTTATGTCAAGTTGTAATTGCATTATCATGAGCTTTGCTTTCCATATTGAGCCTTATGCCAGCTTCCCTGACATTGAGTTTCAACCATATAGCCCTAGTTTGTCTCATGCCTAGCCATGCAGAGCCATTTTATATATCCTTTGTACCTTGATTCCCTATTTTTACCAGGAGGGGACTTTCCCCCGAGTGTTGCTATCCTTCACATGTATCCTTGCATTGAGCATAGGTATGTTCCACTGCTTGGAACTAGTTTGTTTGCCCATTATGACACTCATCTCCTCCTAGTATATAACTATAAAGCAGTTTTATTCTTTTTCAAGCATTTTAAATATTTTAAAAAGTCCAAAAAAAAAATTTAGAAGACCAAAAAGCCAAACAAGGAAAGATGTTATCTTTTGGCAGCTGTCGAGTTGTGTCACCTTCGAACAGAGCACTGTATATCACATCTATTGGTTGGTTTATACTTTTACTTTAGGATATGTACTTATTTATCTGAGTTTATATCCACCAACTGGTTAAGCTTCCAGTCCGATGGAGCCTCTGTCGATGCCTCCCATGTCGCAGAGATGTCCCAGTTTTGTATATCGAGTCTATGCTACCTTTATTCAGTCACCATTCACTGTTATGCTCTTGTTCGAAGGAAGTTGAAACTTGAGTCGGCCATTCCTCAGTTATCTTGACTTTGCATGTCGGCCATTCCCGATACAGTTACTGGTTCATGCACCTTATGATTGAGTCCTTCCAAATTATATAGCTTTGTTGAGTACCTCATGTTGGATGATGGGGGGTGCCTTAATTCCCTCCTTCCAATGGATTTTATCCCACCAACTTCAGATCATTTATTCTCGGATTGGAATCTAGAGTCATTTTTGAGTGCCTTGAGACTTTCATTCATCAGTGGCAGGTTCTCTCGCTATCGACAGTTTTTGGGAATACATCAATGTCCCCTGATCGATGGATCCTCTCAAGTGTTTGACCTTAAAAAATCTATTCACACTTGTTAGTTTGCACTCTAGTACCTTGATTCCCATTATCATTATCGGTGGGTTATCTGTTAACGGTATACATCAATGACTGGTAATCAGACGATGGACTACTATGTTCTACCTTGACACCTCTATTCACATAGTAGGACTTGTACTCGTAGCAGTTTGTGTAGAAGACCTTCTAGATTGGTGGCATCTTTTATATGCTACTTCCTTGATCATGCTAGTTTTCATGAGATTTCAGCTCTCATGACTTGATTCCAGTATATGTCAGATATTTCCAGCTATTATGGAGATCTTGATCCATTGTATATCTTCATCCATTATGGAGTTCATGATCCTTTGTATATCTTCATCATGAATATCCTAATTTATGTATATTGTATGTGGCGATGACCACTTATGTCATATTTTGTATCATGCCTATTCATGGCCATTATACTCTTATGTATCTGGGACTACTATATGTATTTGCAGTTATGTGCATAGTTATATCATTGTACTATGATGATTGGGTGGCTGGTCTCCCATTTGGGATTCTTCATCACTCCACTAATGGGATGGACTTATAATGTATTTCGGCCATCGTATGACCCCTCTGACCTCACACATTAGGGGGCATCTGTTATATATGATTTTACCACACCATGTGAATCACACTTGTATGGCCTCCCCCTATCCCTCTGATGACTCCTTAAACCCCTTGGACCATTTTTTGTCCTTTGATGTTTCCTAGACCATCCCTAAAAAAATGTGAAAATTGCTATATGCGACTTTTAAACCTTTTATCACGTATATACATGGGTTTGACCTCTAAAATCGTGTACATCGGGATGTGTACAAAACCCATATCCTTTTGGAGTTTTCCTTGACATGGATCCGACTCACTTATCTCCTGGCCTTCCATATGCCTTGAGATCGCTCGGATTCGACCTTTCATTACCCCATTGAAAAGCTATATAAGGAACCCTTTGGATACATTGAAGGCATAAGAGAATTGAGAGAAAATAAACTATAGTCCATTGTTGCCAAAACTTGTGCTTGAGTCTACATCCCTTCATCCCTTGGAGCACTTTGGTGTTCTTCCCAAGCTTGCCTTTTTCTTGTGAGCTTGCTATCAAGAGATGGAGGATTGAGGTGTTGGAGGCCCAAGTGGGGGATTCAGTTTCTCCGATTCGTAAACGTGCCGACAGAGGTTGTATTCATTGTAATCTCTGATTTTATATTAATAGAAATATCTTTTCCTATCCAATAATGTATGCTTGAATGAATAATTTTATCCATGGATGATTTCAAATGCTTATACATTGTTGATTATATATGCTAGAGTAGATATAACACCAATATATATAGTATGCTTGTCTTGTTTACTTATTATTGAGGAAGTGATTCATTAATTCAAGCTGAAGTTGGAAAGCTCAACGGGGATCTACTTCAATCGTCTGGAATAAGGTATAAGGTTTGATCCTTTAGTGTTAGATATTTGATTTCTCTTGCATATTGGAAAGGATTGATTTTTGGAGTCAAGCTATTTGTTGTGGTACCCCAAGCCATAGGAATTTCTCTCCGTAACAGGGGGAAGGGAACGAGGCATGGGGGGTTTATAGGTATTGGAGGGGGGGTATAAAAATGATTTTCTATTGAAAATAAGGATTATATTGTAAACACATTGGTTTTTTAATTGGAAATATGTATTGGGAGGGGAAATCAACAAAATTAATTTTGTAACTAATTATCAATATCTAGTGAAATTATGGGTATTCTTTAATATCCCATGAATGAAGGCACTATCACATGTTTTCACTAAGTGAAGACTCGGTGGATCTAACCCCATTCCAATAGCCCCCAAATAGAAACCTGTGGCTCATCCTTGAGCCACCTTAGTTGGATGCTACTAGTGTGTTATTTTGTGCCTTGAACTCATCGTATGTTGTCTTGACTTGGTCGAAAACTTTCTTAACCAAGGTCCTGAGTGTTGTGCACTCTTCCACTTCTTGCTATGTTGGGTGTTCCCCACCCATTTGTTGTACTTTTTTCAAATACACCTTGGTATTCCTCATTCCTTCATTGGCCTTGAGTTCCAATTGTTTTGTTGTGTTCTAAAGTTCATTCAGGTGCATTGTTCATTTGTTGGTGTCTTGTGTATGACTTATTGACCCGCTGTTTAATTATTTAAGTTCTAATGCCTTTGTCACTTGTGCAAGTAGGGGAATTGTCTTAATAGATCCCCTCAATGCTTATAGTTCTTCTTCTACTTCATCGAGTTGCCCCTTTAGCTGGTGCAATTGTTCATCTTGTACTAAACTTCCACAAAATGTCATTACTTCTTCTGCGATTGTCTGTACTTCTCTAGTTCCACAATCTCTATCATCGTATTTTCAATCACTTCTTTTCTTGCTATAACTTATTTGGGTGGTGTTTGGGGTACCTCCCTAACCTGTAGCTCCTTTTTTTCCTTCCTCGGGTCTGCAACAACTTTACCCAACTGCAATTCCTTTGATTTCACAAGAATCTATAGGCTAACTTTGGATGCCTCTTCACAGGCCAAGGAAACCACACACTCCATCCTTTTCCTATATTTTAAGGCCTTTGATCTTTCATTTATTCTGACCACCTTTTCTTCTTTAAGCCATTGAAGCTCCTATTTAGTGCTTTGTACTTATTATTTATAAAATACTATCCGATGGTTAGCGGTTTCTTCTCGTTGCGTGCTCGCTCGATGCATTTTGAATGTGTCCCAGATTCCAAATCAAGAGCAAATTCAAATCGAGTCCAATTAGATCACACCCTTGCATTGTGGTGTTTATGTCTTCATTTCCTATTTTTATTTATTGTGGTAGGATCTACATCAGTCACACCTTTGTGTCAATATCTACTTTGACTCCTCTTTGAAATGCACCTTCTTGCGGTATTTTTGTATCAAGGATGACATTTGTAAGTGTCACGAGCAGTTGTGTTACCTGATGAAAATATTTGGTCGAATTTTTTGTACTCTTCACCCAATTTTCATCTACCACCTTGGTTATAGAATCCATTAGCTTATTTGTTTGATCATTGGAGAGTCCAATGGTTTCGCTCCCTTCCCCTTGCTCAAACATATACTTCGTATATGCTTCTTGTTGTTGTTTCTTAATCTCTGATTCTGTAGTCGTCGCTGATGACACTTTATCATGCAATTTTTCTTCCTCTTCTAATTCCTTTGGTTCTTCTTTCTCTTTTGGTGTGTCTATTGACGACCCCTCTTCTAGGTCTGATAGTTGGTCTTCGTTGACCGGAACCTTCCATTATTATAGCCATTATGCCACTATAGCATCTAGTTCTTCGTCGCTGAGCTTACACTGTGTCGTTAGCTATTGTTTTTATGGATCTACATGTGCTTGAATGAAAAAGGATTTAGGTCCTAGCGACAACCTTGAAACTCTTCGACACTTATTCACTACCTCTTCCGTTAGGCACGAAATATTCATTGCTTTTTTTTGCAACACATCCAAATAGATATAGAATTGGATGTTTTTGTTTACCTATCTCTCTTTTTTGTTTAGTGCCCATAAATATTGGTAGCGCTCTGCGTGGAATGTATCAACAACTCCAAAATCCATGCCTTGGTACTATGGTGGTTCCATCCAACCAACCAATGCAATTAATATTAGTAACTATGAATAAGTAAATGGATTACTGGTCTCATGTGTTAATACTACATCCTCCATTAGCTTGTCAAAAAGAACACGGACTAGTTCATTTGCATGCATGTTGCACACTTCTTCGAAGATGCGATGACCCCTGATGTAAATTGGTTTGGGTGATTCTTCTGCATCATTTTGAGTGTCAACAACTTTGGTGCGATCCTGACCACCCGCTGATTGATGATTTCGAGCACATATGCTGTGGTATTTTTGCTTCAGCTTTGCAACAAGATTTTTATCATCAGCCTTCCCTTTGAAATATTGTTTCGAATCTAACCCTATATTGGATAGTCCTATGATCTCTGAAATTAAGTTGACTATGATTGGGACTTTGGTGTCTAACCATAGATATCCTATTATTTTTTCAACATTAAGCTAGCATTATTAGGATCTTTAACTGAGAGAATAACAAGTACAACAATCAAACACAAGAGACAATGAACACAATGTTTTTCCTCAGGGAAACCATAAAGGAGAAAACCTCGCAACTTCCTCAGAGATAGAATCAGCACCAAAATAGTAAAATCCCCAAAATAGTAAGTGATCTCCCGACAACAGTAATCTTCTTCTTGTCTAGCCCCAATGTCTTCTCCTTCCTCAACTATGTGCTACACTTGAGTGTGGATGAGTTGTGTGATAAATAGAGACTCCAGTTCTCTATTTATACTAATCCTGACATGACTAAAACCCTACCAGGGCCGAACTCTACTAGGAGAGTCTAATAACCCTAGTGCCCCGGAACTGCGGGGAATTTAACCCTTAGACAATCAGAGGTTTACTCACTATGACTTGACATGACTTGTTTACATTATTGATCCTCCAGATCGAAACATTAGGGCATGACAATATGGCTCAATTACATTAAAGATACATCCCAGAATAAACATCGGGTTAAAATACATAAGATACATAGATGAATACATTCCGAAGTTACAAATACATCAACACTCCCTCTTAACTAGGAAGGTATTCTTTCGACACAATTTTTAGCACTGGTGTTCTTCTCTGTATGAACTGCATCATCTCGTTATCTCCATCTCATGTCTTCTGAGTCTTCAAGTCATCTTCATCTTCAAGTCATTAGATCTGGATCATCATGGGACATCATCACTGTTGGGAAATAGGGCAGACCCAGGTTTAATCCTTTAATGTCGCACCAACAAAAGACCCACAGAGTTGGCCCTTTCGGCAACAACCTGTGCACAGGTTGCAGTCTCATCCGAAAAAGCTATGGGGGTGCCGCAGAATCAGGTTTCTGCAAGCAGAGAGGGGGGATTACTGTACCTTAGCCCTTTAACAATCTTATTAATCAATGATTACAAGCTTTACCATTCATTCACATATAACTTTGCAAATAAATAAACAGTCGTGAATTGCTCAACCCACTACAGGGAATTCACAGCGAAGCTAAATATTAGCAGTAATCTAACTTATCAAATGTATACGATTATTAATGCATAAAAGAAACAGAAACAGAAACAACACAAGAAACCACAACACCGGATATAACGTGGTTCACCCCCAGTGTAGGGGCTACGTCCACAAACTGTGTTCTATTCAACTTGATACAAAACCACAGCTTGATCTACGCACTCAGCTACAGATCCTTTCAGTCCTCAAAAGCCGTGCACACAGTAGCAGGCCCCTGCGCACACAGCTGCAAAGGTCGTCCACGCACACAGCTGGGACTTAACCTTTTCTTACAAAACCAATCTTAGCTTCACCTTAATCTTTCTTTCATCATAAAAGCTAACCTATCTTCTTTACACAAGCACTTATTTATACTGCGCATTTTTACAAAACCATGGTCTTAAACCATGGGCACCCAAAACCCTAAACCCTGGATTTCAACCACGGGTTTTATTACAAAAAAGGTGTTTTAACTTCCCCCGATACCCCTAAGACTGTTTTGACCCGTAACTCCGCTTACAAATTTTCTAATTAACCGCGGAGTTACCCAAACATGGAGTATGCACCCCAACAGGCCCCTAAGACTCACTAGTGGCCCGTCCCAGGACACTCTTCAGTTTCCCTGGTGGCAGACTTTCGCTGATGAAGCATAGTGTACTGCTTGCTGAAGCTCTCCATGCTACTGTCGGCTGCCTACTTCTGTCCTTTGCAGAAGTTTTGCTGATGAAGGCTGTCGCGATCCACCTACAACACCATCTTTCACTCCAATTGTCGATGCCTGATCATCTACAACTTTGGGGTCCCCTGGGATTGCGTGTCCCACTGCAGAAGGAATATAGTTGCCATGGTTCCGCTACGCCGAAAGATTGCATGGCGGGATTCCCCAAAGTCTTTCTGCGAGGCGTCATGCCCTATGTTGCTCTACGTTAGAGCAAACTCTTGTCCGTCTTTGCAAATTTAGAGCAAAATCCTACCCGTCGATGTACTTAGCCAGGTAAGGCTGCACTGGCGGAGTACTTAGTAGGTGCTGCAGACCTATGTCCCTTACTTCACGTACTAACTCCTGAACGTTACAGTCATTCGACATGGTTCGGGCTGAATATCTCACAGATGCTTAAGGCAGAAAACACAGGTCGAGATGGCTCCTTATAGAATCCCGAGGTGGAATTTGTCATCATGGTGCAGTGATATCACCAAATCTGACGGAGTTCCAGAAATCTTCTCCACACAGCGCTGGATTTTCCCAAAATCTCATTATGACCAGTAATGAGAGCAGCTCTCGTGCCAGCGCTGCCGATTGCAGTATGTCCCATCTGTCACATTTTGGGCTGCGACACACCTTGACAACCTTCGACTTCGACACAGTCAGACCCTGCGACCTACGATCACTTGTAGCTTCGCAAAACAGACTACGATAATCCATAATGCTACAAGCATCTTCACTTATTTGCTGGGTGCTACCTCCTATTCTGAATACCTGGCCTGTCCGTGTACTTTTTTAAACGGCTCCCATTTATCATAGAGGGGAAAATCTCACCATTTAACTTAGCTAGCTGGACTGCGCCGCCATCGGTAACTTTCTGTACTACATACGGTCCTTTCCAATGTGTCTTAAACTTTCCAGGGAACTTCATGAATTTGCTGTCATAAAGGAGCACAAGATCACCCTGCTGAAAATGTTTCCTCTTGATGTGTCTGTCATGCCATGCTTTTTCTCGAGCTTTCTGCACCTATTGTTGGAATCCTGCGACAAATCTATCCTCTTCAAGTTCTAATATCTGTTTCAGTCTCTCTGTGATTATGGCTGGGTCATCCATCTCGGTGAAAGCAGATATCCGGAGGCTGGGAACAATGTATTTCATGGGCATGACAGCTTCTTGCCCATAAACTAGTCGAAAGGGTGTATGGCCTATCAACTTTTTGCAAGTAGTTCTGTAAGCCCATAGCACTGCTGGAATTCAAAGATCCCAATCATTCATGTTAGCGTTACAAACCTTTGTCAAGGCATGCTCAAGGATTTTGTTAAAAGCTTCGATAGTCCCATTTGCTTGTGGGTGATATGCGGTACTCTTTTGATGATACACCTGAAATTCTTCAGTCAATACTTCAATAGTCATGTTCAGGAAATGTGACCCTTGATCACTCATAAGAACTTTGGGACACCCAAATCTGGATAATATGTTGTCGAAGATGAACTTTGCAGCAGTAGCAGCGCTACAAGTCTTGACGGGTTGAGCTTCGGCCCAACGGGTAAGATAATCAGTTGCTGTAATGATGTATCTAGCTCCTGACTTTTTCGCAGGGGTGTTGATAGGACCAACAAAGTCAATGGCCCATTTGTCAAAGGCCTTTAATGTTATTTGCGGAGCTAGGGGCATTTCATCCCTCCTAGATGGTTTGCCTATCCTTTGACATATGTCGCAGCTGTGGCAGTATTCTCTTACATCTTTGTGAAGCGTGGGCCACCATAAGCCGGCTGTCAAAATCTTCTGTGCTGTTGCTTTACCTGCATAGTGACCTCCTACTGCACCAGAGTGTGCTTCAGCCAATATTAGAGGTTTTTCGTGTTCCAAAACACATCTGCGCAGTATGTCATATGGTCCCATCTTATACAGATGTCTTGCTATTAAAGTTAAGTCCGCGGCTCGAACCACCAACTGCTTCTTCTGCTGTGTGGTCATCTCTGAAGGGGGGGATACCTGTAGACAAATACTAAGCAATATCCTGGAAATATTCATCAACTATCTGTATAGCAAATAATTGTGCATTTGGGAGGCCTTCATCCATATTGGTAGGTTCTTCGCCTGAATCGAGCCTCGACAAGTGGTCAGGTCCTAAGTTAAGTCGTCCAGGATTAACAATGATCTCAAAATCATATTCTTGAAATAGAATTAACCATCTGCATATTCTTCCTCCTAGCACAGGTTTGTTAACTAAGTACTTCAAAGCAGAGTGGTCAGTGAACATCTTAAAATGAGATCCTAGAAGATAATGCCAAAATTTTTGTAATGCATATACCATAGCAAGACCTTCGCGTTCTGTCGTAGTATAATTTTTCTCCGCTGTAGACAACTTTCTGCTGGAAAAAGAGATAGGGTGATCGATATTACCTGCGCCTGGCTGAGCGAGCATAGTACCTAAAGCAATAGAGGATGCATCCACATGCACATGAAATTCCTTGTTCCAGTCAGGGAATACTAGGATAGGGGCAGTGACCATTTTTTCTTTCAGAATGTCGAGGCTTGCTTGGCATTCTGGAGTCCATTCGAACTTAATATCTTTCTTTAGCTGCCTTTCCATTGGGGCGGTAATCTTGGCATATCCTTGGATAAATTTCCTATAGTAGCCGGTGTGACCAAGCATTGTTTGAAGTTGTTTGATGGATTTTGGAGGTGGCAGGTTCACAATAATAGCGATCTTCACAGGGTCCATCATCAATCCCTGCTTGCATACCACATGACCAAGTAGAATGCCAAAGGGCGCACAGAAGATGCACTTTTTTAAATTCAAGGAGATTTGGTGCTGTCTGCATTTGTCCAACATAAGTCTCAAACTAGTTATATGGTCTTTTACTAGCCCAAAAATAGTCCAGTCATCAAAGTAAACTTCTAAAAATTTATGTATGTATTCCTTAAAGGCGGAGATGAATACTTGGGAAAATATGGCAGGTGCATTCTTCAACCCGAAGGGCATGACAGTATACTGGAAGGATCCCATTTCGGTAGCAAAGGTTGTCTTGTGTCGGTCCTCTAAAGCAATTCAGATCTGATGGTAGCCCGAAAAACCATCGGTAAAAGAGTATATTTCTTGACCTCTGACATTGTCGAGCACTTCATCTGTAAAGGGAGTGGGGAAAGGGTCGTGCAGACAGGCATCATTGAGTTTCCTTAGATCGAAACAGATTCAGATTTCACCCTTAGTATTTTTCTCCTGGACGACCATAGGGCTGACCCACTCAGATTCTTCAACAGGTTCGATTATTCCTGCAGCAAGCATCTTTTCCAACTCTAGCTTAATCTTTTCCTTGTATTTTGGATTCAATCTATAAGGGAGCTGCTTCACAGGCTTGGCATCAGGCTTCAGGGGGATCTTCATTACTCTGATATCTCCCAAGATACCTTTCATTTCAGAGAACTTTGTCGGAAACAGATCTTGGTATTCGTGGAGTAGTTGAGTTACCTTGCTTACCATCTCATCATCCCAATAGTCGCCAATGGTAGCAAACTTAGGCTGTGCCTCGGATCCAATGTTAACTGTGCACGTCTTCAAGGGCTGCATCACTTCGGGAACTTCGACTGCCGATCCATGCACATTGCAATATCCTTCTGACTCAGGGATATCAAGATGGCGTGGATCCTCTTCTTCGTCGACTGTGAAGTTATAACATTCAACTGCGAGGGATTCTTGTGTGGCCCAATCGGGGTGATTTTCTATCACTTCTTGACCATTAAATACCTTAGTATTGATGATCCTGATAGCTGCGTCTAGGGCTGGACAGACATCATTAGTAGAAAAAGTATTGACAAAGCTATGAACAAGACAATCCCAACTTACAGTATCTTGGCAAAGTTCAGCCTCCACGTACCAGTTCTTCACCAATGGTCCCAGCGTGTGCACAAAGCTATGTACCCACTCATCCTGAGGGACATGCTTCCATGCCTCGTAGCATTTGCTTAAGTGGTCCTGGGGGCAAGTTTTTCCATCAAACTTGCTTCGCACCATTGCCAACTGGTCTGAGAACCGCAGGTGAAGGAGCTTCTGACAGGATGCCCAGGTAGGGATTTGCTTCTTATGGCTCGTCCACCATCTGACTGCTGTGGCTCGGAATGCTGACTCTAGGGCCTCCATTTTCTGTAGGTCAGGTATCTGATCCGAGAATTGTGCAATAAACGGTTCAGGATCTATCGAACCATCATATACAGGTATATTTCTGGTTTGTGAGTCAACCCATCTAAGAGACTTGGTAAGGCAGGCATTGCTGCCCCTATGGTGCTCAGATAATCGATGTTGCCAACTTTCTAATTCATCTTCAGAGTCCGTCATACAGGAGCTACCAAAATCCCACCCTACGGCTGGAGGATCCGCACAACTTTCTTCCTGCGCCATAATAGTAGAGATGTGTTCCACATCAGCTTGATCCTCATGGCGGAGTGGCTCGGTGTACCATTCCCCTTGTGAAGGATCCAAGGGTAGGATGACCCTGAAGTCTTTCCCTTCGAAGACCATCTGTCTCTTCTTTAGGTTGATGACTGCGGCATTTGCCATTGCCCATTCAATTCCTAACAGGGCTGGGTAAGGGTTGCTGTCATCAATGATCTCAATTACTTCGAAGTCCGCGAAGGTACTGACTCCGTCAATATCTATTTGGAGATCCAGGAATCTTCCTAAAGGTACAATCTTTTGCTGGTTGGCTAGCCTCAACTGTATAGGGGACCAGGCAAGGGTAGGTTTCCCCATTTGCTCCCAGGTTTGTTTGGTTAAAACATTTACATCGGACCCTAAGTCCAGAATAACATCGGTCATATCATATGCCCCTATCTGAGCATTCAATCGCATTTCCTTACCGGTCCTGCTGACTCGATGAATAGTTTTGTCCTGACCACAACTTTGCAGAGATTCGCAGGAAGCGATGACGTTCTGCAGCTCATTCAGAGCAGCTTGATTTCTTAAAAGTTTGAGGCAACTTTGCAAAAAGGTAGATAGTATACTTACTTTATCCAGCGATGCATCGCAGGGTGGCGACTGAGGCTGCGCAGGCGCGCTGGGTGGGCTAGGGCCAGCAAAATCTTTCTTGGCCTCCATGAATGTCTCTTTCTCTCTGATGATATCAAATGCAGGAATTTTCTCAGGAGCCTTACGAACTAGAGCTTCGACCGGTCGGTTTGGAGTCTTTTGGATGTGTGTCGTAACTCCACTTCTTGTAACGACATTGATGGTTGCCGCAGGGCGGGGCTCCATGAAAATCATCTGGAGGCTCTAAGTAGGGGTAGTCTGTCATGCCTGAATCTTAGTGATCAACTAGGGGCACTGCTCAATCACATGATCTACGGCGCGGCAATACCGACACGTCGTAGTGGGGTTCCGACAGTAGCGAGCCAAATGCCCAGCTTGGTTACAATTGTAACACACAAATTGGCTTCGGCCTCGCTTGGCCATGCCACCACGGCCTCCAGAAGTACCTCGTCCAGAGGCACCCCCCTGGTAACCATAACTATCATTATTTGGGCCTTTAGTGTGCACCCGGTAGGCATCATAGGTGCGGCACTCATCCTCATTATGACCTACAGATTTGCAAAATTTACAGTAGGAGTTCTTAGGTCCCTGCCCATACCTTTGCAGCAGGTAACAGTTCTCAGGTCGGTGTTGACCTGTCATTCTGCAGAGCTCACAATAGAGAACTTGTGGTGGAAATGGGTTCGGCGCACCGGTCTGCAGGTACTTGTTTACCAGAGGGCACCGTTCCTTGTCGTGACCTTTGGTCCGACATTGCGTACACCAAACCTCTTCGTGATCAGGTTTTCCCTTTTTCATCTCGCGAATTTCTAGGGCCATCACAGCTAGCTGCGCTTGGATTTGAGCAATCCCAGAGTCATCTTCGACAGGGGCAGTCTCTAGTTTCATTGCGATTTCCAGAGCCTCTTGCTGGTCAGCAACCTTCTGCTGCATGAGTGGAGTTCGGATATGTGGTAACAATGCTGCAACAAACCATTCCTTATGCTGCGTAGGACTAATGGTAAAGCTGACTTGGTCCAGTAGAACTTTGAATCTCTGATCAAAGTCCTAGACTGATTCGCCGTGCCGCTGTTGAATCTCCTTGAGTTCAGTGATACTTTGTGACTCCGATTTAGGCTTCTTAAATACTTTGATTATGGTCACCTTGATCTCGCCTAAATTAGGGCTCTAAGTGCTGGAAAATTTCATAAACCATGGCAGATCCCGATCCCGAAAGGAAGTAATGAGCTGCGTGGCTCGCACATCCAGATCTGTAATTTTCTTCTCATTCCATACTGCTTCGCAGAGAAACCAGAACTGCTCGGGGTCCTCTGATCCCGTGCCTTTAAAGATGGGGAGTTTAATGTCATCAACGAGGTGGTCCATGGAGTTTCTGGGGGGGTTGGGAGGGGGACAGGATGTCAATGGGGGGGGGATTTATGGGGGCATACTGGCCTGTGTCCGGAATACTTGGGCCTAGTTGACTCTCGGACTGCGATGGAATTTCAGGGGTAGCGGAGCGGCATTGCGGGGTGACCGAAGGGTTTCCAACCGAAGGGTCGTCTTCGGAATATGACTCTTCATGGTTTACAGGGGTGGATGCGGTAACCTGACCTAAGGAAGAGGGGTCAAATTCTCGCTTATACCTTTTTCCGTTTCGTAGCAACCCGCGTTGCTCGTCGAAGGGAGTGTCACTTGCAAACATATGTTAGTACGACTAAACTAATGGTCCGATTCAAATAGCAATATACCCTTTTCGGCCAATAGTATTTTAATCCTTAAGCTAAATAAATTCAAAAACTTACCACGGGGACCTCTGAAAAACTGCCATTCAGCTTCGCTGAAAGAGGTGCTCGTGTCAATGGAAAACTCTGTTACAAAGGCTTCCAACATTCGCGTCGTCCAGAAGTCAATAGCGCGGGATATCTCGTTGTTCACGTGTTGCACAAGATTGATCCTTGCGGGGGTCCACACAGGAATCCGTCGAGCTTGAAACTTCGTCCTCCTTCTGTTAACCTAGACAACCACTGGTGCAATTCTATGTGGATACTACCAAAAAAAATTTCATAAGCATCACAAAAAACATACCTTTGTAAAAATTCACTTGCACTACATCGCGGATTAGCATTCTCTTGCTGCGCAAATTGCAAACAGATCTCAGCAAACCAATCACTGATTTCCTTCACATAGGGCCTCCAGAACATAGCCCTTGTGGTACAAGGTAAACCCCTCTTGAGCAGGTACTGAGTTCAACCGGCAACGGAACCAATTTGTTGGGAAATAGGGCAGACCCGGGTTTAATCCTTTAATGTCGCACCAACAAAAGACCCATAGAGTTGGCCCTTTCGGCAACAACCTACGCACAGGTTGCAGTCTCACCCAAAACAGCTATGGGGGTGCCGCAGAATCAGGTTTCTGCAAGCAGAGAGGGGGGATTACTGTACCTTATCCCTTTAACAATCTTATTAATCAATGATTACAAGCTTTACCATTCATTCACATATAACTTCGCAAATAAATAAACAATCGTGACTTGCTCAACCCACTACAGGGAATTCACAGTGAAGCTAAATATTAGTAGCGATCTAACTTATCAGATGTATACGATTATTAATGCATAAAAGAAATAGAAACAGAAACAACACAAGAAACCACAACACCGGATATAACGTGGTTCACCCCCAGTGTAGGGGCTACGTCCACAAACCGTGTTCTATTCAACTTGCTACAAAACCACAGCTTGATCTGCGCACTCAGCTGCAGATCCTTTCAGTCCTCAAAAGCTACGCACATAGCAGCAAGCCCCTATGCACACAGCTGCAGGTCGTTCCTTAATCTTCCTTACAAAAACCCTCTGCGCACACAGCTGTAGAGGTCGTCTATGCACACAGCTGGGACTTAACCTTTTCTTACAAAACCAATCTTAGCTTCGCCTTAATATTTCTTTCATCATAAAACCTAACCTATCTTCTTTACACAAGCGCT
>LPNX010266801.1:2592-79822 GCA_001517045.1 Pseudotsuga menziesii
TGACATATGGTCCCCACTCTCAAGCTGGTCCCCTTTGTGCAGAAAAAGGGGGAAGAGATCCCTGATTTCAACACTATTTTCTATGACAAGGCAACAAAAAGAATAGTGAAGAGAACAGAGATGAAGATTGAAACAGGAAGTCTGCCAGGTAAAATTATAACAGATACCCCTTGTTGTGTTTGGGACAGACCGAGACCCAAGACTCACCCTGAGAGCAGGAACTTCCATGATCCACGCCTCAGAAGATAATATCGATAAGGTAATGACTGACTTAGAACAGTGCAAAAAATCCTCTGCTCAATTGAAAGATACCTTGAGGAAAGAGAGAGAATAAATCAATAAGATTAAGAGGAAGTATGAAGATATGAAAGAAGAAATGAGGGTTTCAAAGAATGAACTACAGCTCCTCCAGGTGGAGAAACAAGTAAGGGAAACCACACAGGAATGCTTGGAGAAAATGCAGAAAGAATATCAAGAGCTTAAGATGGAAAAGGAACAGCTGCGAGAAAAAGTAGAAGAGCTAGAAGAGCAGCAAAAAATCATTGTGGAGGCCAATGAGCTACACACCCAAGAACAGGAAAAGAAACATCAAGAGCGGGTCACTTCCCTAACAACTACTCTAGAAGTAGCAAGAGAACAACAGGTCATTCTACAACCCTTCAAGGAGCATGTGCTGGCCCAAAAGGCCAAGATGCTGCAGCTACAGACTGCTGTTGAAGAGGAGAGATGTAAAGTGCTGCAGATAGATGGCCGATTGGAGGAACTCTTGGAAACCTCCTCTTACTTTGTGGACAGATCTCAGGACGTCCTCTTACTTTGTGGACAGGCCCTCAAGCGGGATTATGACTTAATAGAATTTGCTATTAACACCACAGAGGATTTCAAGAAAGCAGTCAAGAAGACCAAGGGAACCTGCACAGAATTTTTCAGAAGGATCCTTATTACATACAACCGGTTCCAGATAGAGGCCGAGCAGAGGCTAGATGATTTCCCAGACCAAAATTTATTTGTGGAAATGTTGTAGAAGAGACATCAGGATGAAGAAGCAAGAACGCAACACATTAAATCCATTGATGACCAGATTCTAAGGAACGAAGTAGGCCATTCAGCCGTTAGTGTGTAGCTTCTGGAGGACCAGCTTCGGTTGATCGTAGCCAGAGTTGAGGCTATGAAGAAACAGGCCACAAAATTTGAAAGCAACATTCAGTTTTTGGAACCCTGCGCATTTGAGGGCATCGCCTCTGAAGCTTCGGCTTGGAAGAAGTTTCTAGACACCCAAGTGGGACCCTCCTCGTGAAGGATTGGTCATTTTGTAATTTGTAACGATTTTGTAAAAACATTTAAGAAATGTGAAACGAGGAGTTGGGAAGTCCAAAGGTCACTTTTGGGTAGCCTAATCGTCTCACCCTTGTGTATAAATGTAGAAAGCTTAGAAGGGATAGGGACTTTTTCCCAGTTAGACTAGAAACGATATTGTAAGAAGAACTATTTCTCTTTGCAATAAAGAAGTATTGTTTTCCTGTTGGAGAAAGATTGGTGGCACTTTCAAATGTTATGCTGTGGATAGCTGAAAGATGAACTATTTTGTTTTTCCATCTTTTTGTCCATTAACCGTGAGATCGTTCTAACTCTTTGAACCTATGTTCTTATTTAAATGATTTCTGGTTTATTTTTTGTGGAATGACCACCATGAGTAATGTATGTTGTTCATAAAAAAATTCGCTATCTGATTGTTGAAATATATTTAACCGTTCATGCATTATGGAAAGAAATATCAGCTAACTGTAGTTCCTCTTTATATTGCATGTACAATACACATTACTCATAAATAATTCACAATTTGGCTCCACGGGGATAGATAGATAGATAGATAGTTAGTTTACTTCATTTCTGCATAAGTGATTCAGATGCTGGAGAGTCTAGGACGAGAGGTAAGAACCTGCGCATCACATTGTGACTGCTCCCTGCATCTTTCACCACCATACATGGTTAATTAGGCATTTTCATCTCATACATTAAGTCAAAAATACAAAAATACACGGTGGACCAGGCCGCAACCGGTAAAACCCTTATTTTGTTACTTGACGTATGGTAGTCGAACCGCAAACCGGACGGATTCCCTATACCAAACAGTCATGGGCTAGTTGGGAATGTTGACTGGGGAGAATCCCTACTGTTGTTTCCTGTGAATTACCAGGCCTCAACAGTTCTAGCACTAGAAGGAGGGCCACCAGTGTATGGCTGACCGTGGAAACCTATTTTCCCAAGATTACCCCACCAGCAGATGTTTGAAGCTTTTTACCTAACTAAAGTGGACTCATCAAGTTGTGATTTTACCTTTGAAGTAAGTAATCTTGGTTTCACCTCACGTTGCTTTTTGCACATAACCTTGTTCACTCACCTTGCGCATGGTTGGAGTTAATGTAAACCAGCCCAACCCTCTGTCAGCTTGGAGAGATAGATCACCTTTGAACCTTGCGCCTCCTTTGCATAACCTACCTCAATCCTTTGACAAGTTGTTGCCTAAGTTTGAACCCAAGGAAAGGACTGCTGTAGATGACCACTTGCAAAGCTTTTATCTAGCATTAGAAGGGCTAAGGGCTGGGGGGTATGAAGATGTGGTTTGTAGACTGTTCCTACACACCCTGAAAGGAGCAGCAGCATCCTGGTATTTAGGCCTACGAGCAAACTCTATTCCTCATTGGGACACCTTCGAAAGGGTTTTCAGAAGTAAATACACAGCCCAAAAAATGCATGCCCCATTGATGAAAGGTCTTGGTTTATTAAGAAAAGAAAAGAATGAGAAGGTACGTAGTTTCACTCAAAGATTTTCACTATACCTAAAGAACTTTTCTAAAGCTGACAGACCCTCAGACAAGGTCTTAATTGAATATTATACCTCAGCCCTAGGACCTGAGCTAGCCATGTTTGCCAAGATGAAAGCCAAACCTACACTGGTAGAGACTTATGAAGAGGCAGAAAGGGTAGAGGCTGAAATAGAAAGTGTAGAAGATTATCCTGATTTACCTGGAGAGAAAACTAAAAATAGAAGATATTTATTGATGTCTAAACCTAAAGAGGAGCAATCACATGGTTTTGAGGGAATGCTGAAAATGATGCAGAAACTATCCAACCGGATAATAGATCTGGAGAAAGAAAGGGAAATTCAGAAAACTTACAAACCATACTATCCAAAAAGAGAGGATAGGAACCAATGGAAAACCCCTCCCCCAAATTTAGCATCAATAAACATAACAGAAGTGGGGAAGGATGATTTATGTACTTTCCACCAACAACCTCATTATGAAAAGAAGTGTCCTCAATGGCTAAATTCAATAACATTGGTGATGAATAAGCTATTGGACCCTAAATTGACTAAGGACAGTGGTAAGGAGGAAAAGAAAAACCAGATCATAGAGAAACAAGATATTGATAACATGTTTTCATGGAATGGTGTCTCGTTGTTTGACACTGAAGAGAGTGCTCCTAAATCTGAATGCACATCTACAACAACAAAAGACATGGGTTCAACAATTGGAGACAATGCAATAATTTTGAAGATTAAGAATTTGCAGGAGAATGTCAAGAGACAGGTAGAAGTGAAGGTTGAGGACAAAACGCCTAGAGCCACTACTGTCAACTAGGAGACTAAGGCAATTAGTGAACCTGTCAAACCTGTAGAAGAATAGATAGGTGTTAATGAGGAAAACTCTAATGAAACCGAAGAGCTTGAAGAGGATATACCTAATCAGAACCAACCAGGAGAAGAAGACATAGAACCTGGTTGGGAATAAAAAGAGGACACCCCACCTTTTCTTTTGACCCTAGAAATGCTAAATCATAATGTGCATAATTTCTTGGTATATTTTGGATCAGAGGTGAATGTTATGCCACTGGATATTTGCAAAAAGATTAATGGACAACCAAAGTCCACACCTTGTGAGGTCACGCAATTAGATAGCACGGGTGTCAAAGTAGTGGGAGAGATGAAAAATGTCCTCATTCGCTTTTCCACAAATAACAAGATATGTCAATTTATTGACATCATGGTGGTTGACATACCGGATGGATATGGGCTTATTCTCAACCGCGATTGGTCTGCCAGGTTAAATGGTTATTTTGCTTCAGATTGGTCCCATTTACTGTTACCTCTCAAGGGCACCCCAAATCAAATTAAAATTCTGAGAGAGCCTTACATGAAGCATACTGTCACTAAGCTTGGAGAGGGTAATGAATCCATTGTTTCTGTCCTGGGAAATTATATGACTGAGTTTAAACTAAGACATCATACCTATAGAAAGGTCAGTTGCATGATTGACACTCATCCTGAGCTCCTTCAACTTCCTCAAGATGGAAGGGATGACTGTAGGATACTAGACATGTGTTCAATTTCAAAAATAGCAGAGCTAGACCATGGTTAGATATCTCATGTCTATAATCCATCCCACCCCTTAACTTCCTAGATTTAAAGATTTTCAGGAGTGGGCAAAAATTTTCTATTCTTTTGTTTTGTACATAAATAAATTGATTTGTTTTCTTTAATGCTTGGTGCTATTTTCTTTGTTTAATGCTTTGATGTTGTTTTCTTTTGTTTAGTTAATTTGATGATTGTTTTCTTTTATTTTACTATTGTGTTAGTAATTCTTTTGGTTTTGAATAAAGAGGAAAACTTTTGGTTGCAATGGAAACATCAGGGTTCTTAATTAAATGAAATCTCGAGCAAAAGACTGTGCTTTAAAACATAGAATGTCTTCTAGTAGAAGTGTTCCTAACTGGCCATGCATTCATTGAAGTCTTACTTAACCCCTGTAAATAACTCAAAAGTAAAAGAGGTCTGGAATACTATTTCAAGGCTCCATCCATTTCACATCTTAAATCTCCAAAGGGGTGACAGCAAGAGACCCACGGAGAGGAAGCAGGATAAACAGTATATCATATATAAATGATCCCATGCCATAATTTCAGAAAAGCTAAAAGCTATCAAGAGTCAAAGCTCCTAAAGAAACAATACATATTAAAGCAAGGTATCAAAATCATGAATTTCAAATTTCCAAAAGTTCCTCTCCGTCCGTGAGATGAAAAGCCAATTCTTCTCTCACACAAAAGGGCACTATGGGATAGAGGAGCCTAAATAAAATTAAGAAAGAAAGGCAAATGGAGGGCTCACAAGAACTAAAGTTCAAATGGCACAAAAGTGCAATTGGCATGGGAATGAGGAACAAAAGGATAATGTTGTTTACTATCTGTTACAATCCTGTGGTGTCCAAACATGAACCTACCTAAGGACAGGTAAAATGAACCTCATTTATTAGGCCTCAAAAGAGTTATTCAGACTTGCAATATTTTTGATGTTACCATTTCCCAAAGAATGGACTGCTCTCAATGATTTAAATGCATAGGTTGGCCAGCCTGGTGATACAAGCATCTAGAAGATTTCAACTTTATTCAAACAGTCTTGCACTGGGAAGGTGTTAATTCAGAGATCTGAGGTTCACTAGGTAGTCGCCAATTGTTGCAACTGCAACAATTTCCCAAAATTCCCAAAAAAAATTAGGACCCTCCTTTTGCTTGGATTAGTTCGATCTTCTTCTTTGAGTTGGTCTAATAATGATTTCCCAGAATGATTGAATTGATTTACCTCTTGCACTTGAAATAATCCACTGTTTGATTAAGCTTTATCGTTGTCCCTGAATGCATTTTTAGCATGTTCCAATCGGAAGTTTGTTTGGTTGAAGCTTCCGTCGTTGCGGATGGACATTCGGTTTTGGCTTCATTACTTTTCAGCATTACGTTTCGTTTCACATCGGCTGACTTTTGGTTTGGCATCAGAACTTTTTGTCTTTTCTTTCTCCGTCGTTGCAGAAGGTGTTTGTTTTTTCCGCCTGCCGTTGCGGAGGGATAATCGATATTGATTTCGACTCCCTTTCCGATTTATTTGTTTTTACATTGGCTGCTTTTGTGTTTTGGCATCGGAACTTGTATCACTTTTCCTTCCGCCGTTGTGGACGGCTAATCACAATCTCTCCTGATCACTGTTTGGTTTTTCTCCCACTTTTAGAGTTTCGGATGTCTAATTCGTTTGAATCTCGCCATTGCGGAAGGTCGCGCCCTTTGGGCTTCCGTCGTTGCGGCTGTCGAAAGTGTTAGCTTTTCCGATCCTCTAAGGTTTCCGCTTCCGATTTTGAACTCATTTTTGCGGAGCGGTTTATCCTTTGTTCTTCCGCCGTTGCGGCTGCCAAAGCTTTAAACTCTTCGAGCCTTTAGTGTTTTTGCTTCCGACTTAAGTCCCGACATTGCGGAAGATGGTATGCTTTATGGTTCCACCATTGTGGATGAAAGAAACACTAGCCCTTCCGATGTGTAGTCGTTTTGCTTCCGATTCAGATTTTTACTCGTTGCGGATCGAATTACCCTCCGTGGCTCCGCTGTTGCGGCTTCAGTTTCACTTTGGTCCCGATGAATAGTCTACCGAGGTTTCGATATGCATATCTCCGCGGATGGCTTAGCACTTGGCCATCCGCCGTTGCAGAAAGAGGAACACTTTCGACCTCCAATCCAAAAGCTCTCCGACATCCGATCTTTTGCTCGCCCGTTGTGGTTGACTATATATATGGGTTCGACGGGTTATTTTTATATTGTTATTTTTCAATTGCCGTTTCGACAGTCGCAAGCTGTCAAAATCATGCTATCGCACTTGCCCGGTCCCTCGTTTTCAGTACACGCGGTCCAGGTCTCTCCACCGCAAAGCTTGACAGCCCTCTCCACGCGGGTTACACATCAGTGCCAGGTAGCATTCTATTTCCTTTCCCCGTTCCGTTGAGGGTTTGGTGTTGTTTGTTTTACACGGCTAGATGTTGCGGCTGTTTCATTCCCCATAGTTGCATGTATATATTGTGGTTCTTGGTGACATTGTTGTCCGTGGGGAGGGGCATTTTTGACCCGCATAATAGTTTTTCCCCACCGTCGTTGTCGTGCGACCCTGTGCATAGAGATTGAGGGGGTTTGGCGCAGATGGTCGTTACGCTGTCTACGCCAAACCACCCTACGTGATGATGGTGGGTAGGAGTAGGTTTCTGCCACTTTTCTCTATGAGGTTTGGGCTGTTTGTCTCGCTTGGTGCTACCCGTAATTTCAAACCCCCGCCCTTTTGCCTACGCAGTCCCGCGCCACCAAATTCATGCTCAGTTTCGAACCCAGGCTAGAGAAGAGGGTGTACCGCGACACATAGTTATTGACCGTAGTTTTGCACAAACGGTTTTCTTTGATCCAGTGCACCATAGAAATTCGCATAAAGCTCTTGTGTTCCCGCGCAGTGTTTTGATAATGGCACCCGCAGAGAGCGGAAGTTTTAATGTAGATGTTTTCCGCTCGATTATATTGTTTTCCATCATGCTAGATATAGACAAAGTCATTGAATAATGCACATTGTGTTTCAATAGCTCTGTTAGTTAGGCCATTTCAGCCTAGGTACACACATATTTTAGCTTCATTAACTAGTTGTTGTCATGGTACACATAGAAGTAAAACGCTACAAATTGTCATATAAATGTTTGCAACTTGAATTGCTTAATGTTACAATGTTATATATGGCAGGAAGAATTCGAATCCACAATGTCAAAGAGGCAAAAGAAGAAGGCCCCTGTGGTCGAGGAAGAGCCCGAAGTAGAAACTGTCACCAAAACTGAATACATATGCGAAGACACTAAGTGTATTTCTAGTGTTGAACCTGAATACCAGTGGGGGGGAATATATAGATTGATCATGCGCAGAGAAGTTCCTGACATGGGATTAGAAGAAGAATCCTTATATGCCAACACAGAAAGATCTTCACTGATGAATATTGCCACTAGACCAGAGTTGTTCCCATGCTCTGAAGTAATCGGTTGGATTCTGCCCCGGGCAGATGTCACAACAATGATTCTGGAAAATGTTGAAAGACAGGGCTATGCTGCATATAGCCCTAGATATGTAGCGTTGGCTTACCACCTGCCAGAAGCCCAAGTATTTTTATCTGATGATTGGCTAAACAACACTAGAATGGACTTGGTAGAGACTCTTAAAAGGATGTTGTTGCAGGGAAAACATTACAGATACAGGTCGATGGGTGATTACGATACAACAAGCTTGAGGGCCCCCTATAGGTTCATAGCTTTGATGTTCAACATTATTTTTGGGAGAGCCCATGGCAGGCTCTTCAAACTGGAATGGATACCCATCATTTTTTATGTTGCAACCCAGGGGACAATTTTCAACTGGGCCAACGTTGTCTCAAATAGTTTTTCAGCTTGCATGGCCTCGGCTTTGGGAGGAGTGCACCAAAAAATATCGGAATTCTATATGAGTTCCATACTCATCGATTGCATATTGTGTAAACAGCCTTTCCCCGGACTCAGGTGCATCTGGGATAGGGAAAGAATGCATGTCTATGCTGCCTATAAACCACTATGGGCACACAAATATCATAGCCATTATCGAGAAGTATGTGAACACTTTATCATTCCCTTGTACACACTCATTTTCGTGAAGGAGTGTGATTGTATGTCTGAGGAGGCACTGCAAGTAATAGAGGAGTATGTAGACTACTATTTGACTAAAAATGGCCTGTACTTCAGGATGTTTGGAGGTTCGAGAGCACCTTCCCTGCTGCCCAAATACGCAAGTGATTACATCATTCACAAGGAGGCAGTCAGACAAGTGTTCTTGGATGGAATAGGCAGCTTTCTGTTTGAACACAAGAAGACTGCCTACCCTCCTTTGCCCTTCAAGTTGGGAAGTTACAGGTTCACTAAGGTGAAGAAAGCTGATGAACTCATAGAAGAATTAGAAAGTTTTCATTTTGGCGAGATGCCATTCCATCGAAATGACTCCCAAGGTAAAGTAGCTGGGCACTGCAAGGAAAACAATGTACATTTCGAGTACACCCATCATTGGGATAGGGAAGAATCTGTATTCCGAAATGCTCAAAATATGACAGCCTTGAGGAGGAGGTTCAAAAAGAAGATAACCACCAAAGGTGGGAAGGGAGACGAGCAAGCAAAGGCTGAAGAAGAAGCCAAGAGAAGAAATGAAGAATCCTAGAGGTTGGCACAAGAAGCTGCAGGATGGCTGCACACAGAAGAAGAAGAGAAAAGAAAAGTTGCCCAGGAAGCAGCTGAGAAAGCAGAAGAAACAGCTAGGAAAGAAGAAGAAGAGAAGAAAAGTAAGCTCGATGAGGAGCTACAAAAGCAGGAAGCAGAGAGGCTGAGGCTGACACGGACCCAGACCGAACAGTCAGCCTCTGATACAGCTGGAGGACAGAACCAAGACATAGAAAACCCCGTGGTTTCGGGCCCACAAGTACCTGCCAGCACACCTCTGGTCCCCACTCTCAAGCTGGTCCCCTTTGTGTCGAAAAAGGGGGAAGAGATCCCTGATTTCAACACTATTTTCTATGACAAGGAAACAAAAAGAATAGTGAAGAGAACAACGAGGAAGATTGAAACAGGAAATCTGCCAGGTAAAATGATAACAGATACCCCTGTTGTATTTGGGACAGACCGAGACCCAAGACTCACCCTAAGATCAGGAGCTGCCATGATCCATCCACGCCTCAAAAGATAATATGGACAAGGTAATGACTGACTTAGAACAGTCCAAAAAATCCTCTGCTCAATTGAAAGATACCTTGAGGAAAGAGAGAGAAGAAAGCAATAGGATTAAGAGGAAGTATGAAGATATGATAGAAGAAATGAGGGTTTCAAAGAATGAATTGCAGCTTCTCCAGGTGGAGAAAAAAGTAAGGGAAACCACACAGGAATGCCTAGAGAAAATGCAGAAAGAATATCAAGATCTTAAGATGGAGAAGGAACAGCTGCGAGAAAAAGTAGAAGAGCTAGAAGAGCAGCAAAAAATCATCGTGGAGGCCAATGAGCTGCACACCCAAGAACAGGAAAAGAAACATCAAGAGCAGGTCACTTCCCTAAAAACTGCTCTAGAAGTAGCAAGAGAACAGCAGGTCAGTCTACAACCCTTTGAGGAGCATGTGCTGGCCCAAAAGGCAAAGATGCTGTAGCTACAGACTGCTGTTGAAGAGGAGAGATGTAAAGTGCTGCAGATAGATGGTCAGTTGGAGGAAATCTTGGAAACCTCCTCTTACTTTGTGGACAGATCTCAGGACATCCTTGAAGTCCTGACTGCAAGAATGGCGAGGCTTGAAAACAATGAAGAAACTCCAACAGAGCTACCATCAAAAGATAAACAGGCCCTCAAGTGGGATTATGACTTAATAGAATTTGCTATTAACACCGCAGAGGATTTCAAGAAAGCAGTCAAGAAGACCAAGGGAACCTGCACGGAATTTTTCAAAAGGATCCTTATTACATACAACCATTTCTAGATAAAGGCCAAGCAGAGGCTAGATGATTTCCCAGACCACAATTCATTTGTGGAAATGTTACAGAAGAGACATTAGGATGAAGAAGTAAGAACGCAACACATTAAGGCCATTCATGACCAGATTCTGAGGAACGAATTTGACAAGGCCATTCAGCCGTTAGTGTGCAGCTTCTGGAGGACCAACTTCGGTTGAGCGCGGCCAGAGTTGAGGCTATAAAGAACCAGGCCCGCAAAATTTGAAATCAACATTCAGTTTTTGGAACCCTGCGCATTTGAGGGCATCGCCTCTGAAGCTTCGACTTGGAAGAAGTTTCTAGACACCCAAGTGGGACCCTCCTCGTGAAGGATTGGTCATTTTGTAATTTGTAACGATTTTGTAAAAACATTTAAGAAATGTGAAACAAGGAGTTGGGAAGTCCAAAGGTCACTTTTGGGCAGCCTAACCGTCTCACCCTTGTGTATAAATGTAGAAAGCTTAGAAGGGATAGGGGCTTTTTCCTAGTTAGACTAGAAACGATATCGTAAGAAGAACTATTTCTCTTTGCAATAAAGAAGTATTGTTTGCCTGTTGGAGAAAGATTGGTGGCACTTTCAAATGTTATGCTGTGGATAGCTGAAAGATGAACTATTTTGTTTTTCCAGCTTTTTGTCCATTAACCATGAGATCGTTCTAACTCTTTGAACCTATGTTCTTGTTTAAATGATTTCTGGTTTATTTTTTGTGGAATGACCGCCATGAGTAATGTATGCTGTTCATAAAACAATTGGCTATCTGATTGTTGAAATATATTTAATCGTTCATGCATTGTGGAAAGAAATATCAGCTAACTATAGTTCCTCTTTATATTGCATGTACAATACACATTACTCATAAATAATTCACAATTTGGCTCCCCGGGGATAGATAGATAGATAGATAGTTAGTTTACTTCATTTCTGCATAAGTGATTCAGATGTTGGTAAGTCTAAGACGAGAGGTAAGAACCTGCGCATCACATTGTGACTGCTCCCTATATCCTTCACCACCTTGCATGGTTAATTAAGCATTTGCATCTCATACATTAAGTCAAAAATACAAAAATACACGATGGACCGAGCTGCAACCGGTAAAACCTTTGTTTTGTTACTTGACTTACGGTAGCCGGATGGATTCCCTATACCAAACAGTCGCGGGCTAGTTGGGAACGTTGACTGGGGAGAATCCCTGCTGTTGTTTCCTACGAATTACCAGGCCTCAACAATTATAGCACTAGAAGGAGGGCCGCCAGTGTATGGCTGGCCGTGGAAACCTATTTTCCCAAGATTACCCCACCAGCAAATTTTTGAAGCTTTTTACCTGACTAAAGTGGACTCATCAAGTTGTGATTTTACCTTTGAAGTAAGTAAGCTTGGTTTCACCTCACATTGCTTTTTACACAGAACCTTGTTCACTCACCTTGCGCATGGCTGGAGTTAATGTAAACCAGCCCAACCCTCTACCGGCTTGGAGAGCTAGATCACCTTTGAACCTCGCGCCTCCTTTGCATAACCTACCTCAAGCCTTTGACAAGCTGTTGCCTAAGTTTGACCCCGAGGAAAGGACTGCTGTAGATGACCAGCTGCAAATATTTTATCTAGTATTAGAAGGGCTAAGGGCTGGGGAGTATGAAGATGTGGTTTGTAGACTGTTCCCACACACCCTGAAAGGAGCAGCAGCATCCTGATATTTTGGCCTGCCGGTGAACTCTATCCCTGATTGGGACACCTTCGAAAGGGTTTTCAGAAGTAAATACACAGCCCAAAAAATGCATGCCTCATTGATGAAAGGTCTTGGTTTATTAAGAAAAGAAAAGAATGAGAAGGTACGTAGTTTCACTCAAAGATTTTCACTATACCTAAAGAAATTTTCTGAAGCTGACAGACCCTCGGACAAGGTCTTAATTGAATATTATACCTCAGCCCTGGGACATAAGCTGGCCATGTTTGCCAAGATGAAAGCCAAACCTACATTGGTAGAGACTTATGAAGAGGCTGAAAGGGTAGAGGCTGAAAGGGAAAGTGTAGAAGATTATTCTGATTTACCTGGAGAGAAAACTAAAAATATAAGAGCTTTATTGCTGTCTAAACCTAAAGAGGAGCAATCACATGATTTTGAGGGAATGTTGAAAATGATGCAGAAACTATCCAACCGGATAATAGATCTGGAGAAAGAAAGGGAAATTCAGAAAACTTACAAACCATACTATCCAAAAAGAGAGGATAGCAACCAATGGAAAACCCCTCCCCCGAATTTAGCATCAATAAACATAATAGAAGTGGGGAAGGATGATTTCTGTACTTTCCACCAACAACCTCATTCTAAAAAGAAGTGTCCTCAATGGCTAGATTCAATAACATTGGTGATGAATAAGCTGTTGGACCCTAAATTGACTAAGGACAGTGGTAAGGAGGAAAAGAAAAACTAGGTCATAGAGAAACAAGATATTGATAAGATGTTTTCATGGAATGGTGTCTCGCTGTTTGACACTGAAGAGAGTGCTCCTAAATCTGAATTCACATCTACAACAACAAAAGACATGGGTTCAACAATTGGAGACAATGCAATAATTTCGAAAATTAAGAATTTGCAGGAGAATGTCAAGAGACAGGTAGAAGTGAAGGTTGAGGACAAAACGCCTAGAGCCACTACTGTCAACCAGGAGACTAAGCCAATTAGTGAACCTATCAAACCTGTAGAAGAATAGATAGGTGTTAATGAGGAAAACTCTAATGAAACCGAAGAGCTTGAAGAGGATATACCTACTCAGAACCAACCAGGAGAATAAGACATAGAACCTGGTTGGGAAGAAAAGGAGGACACCCCACCTTTTCTTTTGACCCTAGAAATGCTTAATCATAATGTGCATAATTGCTTGGTATATTCTGGATCAGCGGTGAATGTTATGCCACTGGAGATTTGCAAAACGATTAATGGACAACCAGAGTCCACACCTTGTGAGGTCACGCAATTAGATAGCACAGGTGTCAAAGTAGTGGGAGAGATGAAAAATGTCCTCATTCGCTTTTCTGCAAATAACAAGATATGTCAATTTATTGACATCATGGTGGCTGACATACCGGATGGATATGGGTTTATTCTCAACCAAGATTGGTCTGCTAGGTTAAAAGGTTATTTTGCTTCAGATTGGTCCCATTTAATGTTACCTCTCAAGGGCACCCCAAATCAGATTAAAATTCCTAGAGAGCCTTACATGAAGCATACTGTCACTAAGCTTGGAGAGGGTAATGAATCCGTTGTTTCTATCCTAGGAAATTATATGACTGAGTTTAAGCTATGACATCATACCTCTGGAAAGGCCAGTTCCATGATTGAAACTCATCCTGAGCTCCTTCAACTTCCTCAAGATGAAAGGGATGACTGTAGGATAGTAGACATGTGTTCAATTTCAAAAATAGCAGAGCTAGACCATGGTTAGATATCTCATGTCTATAATCCATCCCACCCCTTAACTTCCTAGATTTAAAGGTTTTCAGGAGTGGGCAAAAATTTTCTTTTGTTTTGTTTTGTACATAAATAAATTGATTTGTTTTCTTTAATGCTTGGTGCCATTTTCTTTGTTTAACGCTTTGATGTTGTTTTCTTTTGTTTAGTTAATTTGATGATTGTTTTCTTGTATTTTACTGTTGTGTTAGTAGTTCTTTTGGTTTTGAATAAAGAGGCAAACTTTTGGTTGCAATGGAAACATCGGGGTTCTTAATTAAATGAAATTTCGAGCAAAAGACTATGCTTTAAAACATAGAATGTCTTCTAGTAGCAGTTTTCCTAACTGGCCATGCATTCATTGAAGTCTTACTTAACCCCTGTAAATAACTCAGAAGTAAAAGAGGTCTGGAATACTATTTCGAGGCTCCATCCATTTCACATCTTAAATGTCCAAAGGGGTGACAGCAAGAGACCCACGGAGAGGAAGCATGATAAACAGTATATCATATATAAATGATCCCATGCCATAATTTCAGAAAAGCTAAAAGCTATCAAGAGTCAAAGCTCCTAAAGAAACAATACATATTAAAGCAAGGTATAAAAAGCATGAATTTCAAATTGCCAAAAGTTCCTCTCCGTCCGTGAGATGAAAAGCCAATTCTTCTCTCACACAAAAGGACACTATGGGATAGAGGAGCCTGAATAAAATTCAGAAAGAAAGGCAAATGGAGGGCTCACAAGAACTAAAGTTCAAATGGCACAAAAGTGCAATTGGCATGGGAATGAGGAACAAAAGGATAATGTTGTTTACTATCTGTTACAATCCTGTGGTGTCCAACCCTGAAACTACCTAAGGACAGGTAAAATGAACCTCATTTATTAGGCCTCAAAAGAGTTATTCAGACTTGCAATATTTCTGATGTTACCATTTCCCAAAGAATGGACTGCTCTCAATGATTTAAATGCATAGGTTGGCCAACCTAGGGATACAAGCATCAAGAAGATTTCAACTTTATTCAAACAGTCTTGCACAGGGAAGGTGTTAATTCAAAGATCTGAGGTTCACCAGGTAGTCACCAATTGTTGCAACTGCAACAATTTCCCAAAATTCCCAAAAAAAATTAGGACCCTCCTTTTGCTTGGATTAGTTCGATCTTCTTCTTTGAGTTGATCTAATAATGATTTGTCAGAATGATTGAATTGATTTACCTCTTGCACTTGAAATAATCCACTGTTTGATTAAGCTTTATTGTTGTCCCTGAATGCATTTTTAGCTTGTTCCAATCGGAAGTTTGTTTGGTTGAAGCTTCTGCCATTGCGGATGGACATTCGGTTTTGGCTTCATTACTTTTCACCATTACATTTCGTTTCACATCGACTGAATTTTGGTTTGGCATCGGAAGTTTTTGTCTTTTCTTTCTCCGCCATTGCAGAAGGTGTTTGTTTTTTCCACCCACCGTTGCAGAGGGATAATCGATATTGATTTCAACTCCCTTTCCGATTTATTTGTTTTTACATCAGTTGTTTTTGTGTTTTGGCATCGGAACTTGTATCACTTTTCCTTCCGCCGTTGCGGATGGCTAATCACAATCTCTCCCGATCACTGTTTGGTTTTGCTCCTGCTTTTAGAGTTTCGGATGTCTAAGTCGTTTGAATCTCATCGTTGCGGAAGGTCGCGCCCTTTGGGCTTCCGCCACTACGGCTGCCGAAAGTGTTAGATTTTTCGATCCTCTAAGGTTTCTGCTTCTAATTTTGAACTCATTTTTGCGGAGCGGTTTATCCTTTGTTCTTCCGCCGTTGCGGCTGCCAAAGCTTTAAACTCTCCGAGCCTTTAGTGTTTTTCCTTCTGACTTAAGTCCCGACGTTGCGGACGATGGTACGCTTTATGGTTCAGCCGTTGCGGATGAAAGAAACACTAGCCCTTCC
Source organism: Pseudotsuga menziesii (assembly GCA_001517045.1). Lineage (NCBI taxonomy): Eukaryota > Viridiplantae > Streptophyta > Pinopsida > Pinales > Pinaceae > Pseudotsuga > Pseudotsuga menziesii. Next base: position 18,356 of record LPNX010266801.1, read on the forward strand.
GATGTGTAGTCGTTTTGCTTCCGATTCAGATTTTTACTCGTTGCGGATCGACTTACCCTCCGCAGCTCCACCGTTGCGGCTTCAGTTTCACTTTGGTCCCGACGAATAGTCTACCGAGGTTTCGATATGCATATCTATGCAGATGGCTTAACACTTGGCCGTCCGTCGTTGCGGAAAGAGGAACGCTTTTGACCTCTGATCCAAAAGCTCTCCGATGTCCGATCTTTTGCTCGCCCGTTGTGGTTGACTATATATATGGGGTCGAGGGGTTATTTTTCTATTGTTATTTTTCAACTGTCGTTTCGACTATCGCAAGGTGTCAAAATCATGTTGTCACGCTCGCCCAGTCCCTCGTTTTCGGTACACGCAGTCCAGGTGTCTCCACCGCAAAGCTTAACGGGCCTCTCGACTTCGATTAGACATAAGTGCCAGGTAGGCTTCTATTGCCTTTCCCCATTCCGTTGAGATTTTGGTGTTGTTTGTTTTACACGGCTAGATGTTGTGGCTGTTTCATTCCCCATAGTTGCATGTATATATTGTGGTTCTTGGTGACATTGCTGTCCGTGGGGAGGGGAATTTTTTACCCGCATAGTATTTTTTCCCCACCGTCGTTGTCGTGCGACCCTGCGCATAGAGATTGAGGGGGTTTGGCGCAGATGGTCATTACGCTGTCTCCGCCAAACTGCCCTGCGTGATGATGGTGGGTAGGAGTAGGTTTCCGCCACTTTTCTCTATGAGGTTTGGGCTATTTGTCCTGCTTGGTGCTATCCGTATCTTTAAACCCCCGCCCTTTTGCCTACGCAGTCCTGTGCCACCAAATTCGTGCTCAGTTTCGAACCTGGGCTGGGGAAGAGGGTGTACCGCGACACATAGTTATTGACCGTAGTCTTGCACAGACGGTTTTCTTTGATCCAGCGCACCATAGAAATTCACATAAAGCTCTTGTGTTCCTGCGCAGTGATTTGATAATGGCACCCGCAGAGAGCGAAAGTTTTAATGTAGATGTTTTCCGCTCAATTATATTGTTTTCCATCATGCTAGATATAGACAAAGTCATTGAATAATGTGCATTGTGTTTCAATATCTCTGTTAGTTAGGCCATCTTAGCCTAGGGACACACATATTTTAGCTTCATTAACTAGTTGCTGTCATGGTACACATAGAAGAAGTAAAACGCTGCAAATTGTCATATAAATGTTTGCAACTTGAATTGCTTAATGTTACAATGTTATATATGGCAGGAAGAATTCGAATCCACAATGTCAAAGAGGCAAAAGAAGAAGGCCCCTGTGGTCGAGGAAGAGCCCGAAGTAGAAACTGTCACCAAAACTGAATCCATATACCAAGACACTAAGTGTATTTCTGGTGTTGAACATGAATACCAGTGGGGGGAATATATATAGATTGATCACGCGCAGAGAAGTTCCGGACATGGGCTTAGAAGAAGAGTCCTTATATGCCAACAAAGAAAGATCTTCATTGATGAAGATCGCCACTAGACCAGAATTGTTCCCATGCTCTGAAGTAATCGGTTGGATTCTGCCCCGAGCAGATGTCACAACAATGATTCTGGAAAATGTTGAAAGACAGGGCTATGCTGCATATAGCCCTGGATATGTAGCGTTGGCTTACCACCTGCCAGAAGCCCAAGTATTTTTATCTGATGATTGGATCAAAAACACTAGAATGGACCTGGTAGAGACTCTTAAAAGGATGTTGTTGCAGGGAAGCCATTACAGATACAGGCCGACGGGTGATTACGATACAGCAAGCTTGAGGACCCCCTATAGGTTCATAGCTTTGATGCTGAACAGGATTTTTGGGAGATCCCATGGCAGGCTTTTCAAACTAGAATGGATACCCATCATTTTTTATGTTGCAACCCAGGGGACAATTTTCAACTGGGCCAGCATTGTCTCAAATAGTCTTTCAGCTTGCATGGCCTCAACTTTGGGAGGAGTGCACCAAAAAAGATCAAAATTCTATATGAGTTCCATACTCATCGATTGCATATTGTGTAATCAGCCTTTCCCTGGACTTAGGTGCATCTGGGATAGGGAAAGAATGCCTATCTATGCTGCCTATAAACCGCTATGGGCACACAAATATCACAGCCATTATCGAGAAGTATGTGAACACTTTATCATGCCCTTATACACACTCATTTTCTTGAGGGAGTGTGATTGTATGTCTGAGGAGGCACTGCAAGTAATAGAGGAGTATGCAGACTACTATTTGACTGAAAATGGCCTGTACTTCAGGATGTTTGGAGGTTCGAGAGCACCTTCCCTGCTGCCCAAATATGCAAATGATTACATTATTCACAAGGAGGCAGTCAGACAAGTGTTCCTGGATGGAATAGGCAGTTTTCTGTTTGAACACAAGAAGACTGCCTACCCTCCTTTTCCCTTCAAGTTGGGAAGTTACAGGTTCACTAAGGTGAAGAAAGCTAATGAATTCGTAGAAGAATTAGAAAGTTTTCATTTTGGCGAGATGCCATTCCATCGAAATGACTCCCAAGGTAAAGTAGTTGGGCACTGCAAGGAAAACAATGTACATTTCGAGTACACCCATCATTGGGATAGGGAAGAATCTATCTTCCGAAATGCTCAGAATATGAAAGCCTTGAGGAGGAGGTTCAAAAAGAAGATAACCACCAAAGGTGGGAAGGGAGAAGAGCAAGCAAAGGCTGAAGAAGAAGCCAAGAGAAGAAATGAAGAAGCCCAGAGGTTGGCACAAGAAGCTGCAGGATGGCTGCACACAAAAGAAGAAGAGAAAAGAAAAGCTGCTCAGGAAGCAGCTGATAAAGCAGAAGAAGCAGCTAGGAAAGAAGAAGAAGAGAAGAAAAGGAAGCTCGATGAGGAGCTACAAAAGCAGGAAGCAGAGAGGCTGAAGCTGACACATACCCAGATCGAACAGTCAACCTCTGATACAGCTGGAGGACAGAACCAAGACATAGAAAACCCCGTGGTTCCGGGCCCACAAGTAACTGCCAGTACACCTATGGTCCCCACTCTCAAGCTAGTCCCCTTTGTGTAGAAAAATGGGGAAGAGATCCCTGATTTCACACTATTTTCTATGACAGGGCAACAAAAATAATACTGAAGAGAACAGAGAGGAAGATTGAAACAGGAAGTCTTCCAGGTAAAATGATAACAGATACCCCTGTTGTATTTTGGACAGACCGGGACCCAAGACTCACCCTAAGAGCAGGAGCTACCATGATCCACGCCTTAGAAGATAATATGGACAAGGTAATGACTAACTTAGAACAGTCCAAAAAATCCTCTGCTCAATTGAAAGATACCTTGAGGAAAGAGAGAGAAGAAAGCAATAGGCTTAAGAGGAAGTATGAAGATATGAAAGAAGAAATGAGGGTTTCAAAGAATGAACTACAACTCCTCCAGGAAGAGAAACAAGTAAGGGAAACCACACAGGAATGCCTGGAGAAAATGCAGAAAGAATATCAAGAGCTTAAGATGGAGAAGGAACAGCTACGAGAAAAAGTAGAAGAGCTAGAAGAGTAGCAAAAAATCATCGAGGAGGCCAATGAGCTGCACACCCAAGAACAGGAAAAGAAACATCAAGAGCAGGTCACTTCCCTAACAACTACTCTAGAAGTAGCAAGAGAACAGCAGGTCAGTCTACAACCCTTCAAGGAGCATGTGTTGGCCCAAAAGGCCAAGATGTTGTAGCTACAGACTGCTGTTGAAGTGGAGAGATGTAAAGTGTTGCAGATATATGGCCGGTTGGAGGAAATCTTGGAAACCTCCTCTTACTTTGTGGACATATCTCAGGACATCCTTGAATTCTTGACTGCAAGAATGGCGAGGCTTGAAAACAATGAAGAAACTCCAGCAGAGCTGCCATCAAAAGATAAGCAGGCCCTCAAGCGGGATTATGACTTAATAGAATTTGCTATTAACACCGTAGAGGATTTCAAGAAAGCAGTCAAGAAGACCAAGGGAACCTGTACGAAATTTTTCAGAAGGATCCTTATTACATACAACCGGTGCTAGATAGAGACCGAGCAGAGGCTGGATGATTTCCCATACCACAATTCATTTGTGGAAATGTTGCAAAAGAGACATCAGGATGAAGAAGCAAGAACGCAACACATTAAGGCCATTGATGACCAGATTCTGAGGAACGAAGTAGGCCATTCAGCCGTTAGTGTGCAGCTTCTGGAGGACCAGCTTCGGTTGAGCGCAGCCAGAGTTGAGGCTATAAAGAACCAGGCCCACAAAATTTGAAATCAACATTCAGTTTTTGGAACCCTGCGCATTTGAGGGCATCGTCTCTGAAGCTTCGGCTTGGAAGAAGTTTCTAGACACCCAAGTGGGACCCTCCTCGTGAAGGATTGGTCATTTTGTAATTTGTAACAATTTTGTAAAAACATTTAAGAAATCTAAAACGAGCAGTTGGGAAGTCCAAAGGTCACTTTTGGGCAGCCTAACCGTCTCACCCTTGTGTATAAATGTAGAAAGCTTAGAAGGGATAGGGGCTTTTTCCCAGTTAGACTAGAAACGATATTGTAAGAAGAACTATTTCTCTTTGCAATAAAGAAGTATTGTTTGCCTATTGGAGAAATATTGGTGGCACTTTCAAATGTTATGCTGTGGATAGCTGAAAGATGAACTATTTTGTTTTTCCAGCTTTTTGTCCATTAACCGTGAGATCGTTCTAACTCTTTGAACCTATGTTCTTGTTTAAATTATTTCTGGTTTATTTTTTGTGGAATGACCACCATGAGTAATGTATGATGTTCATAAAACAATTGGCTATCTGATTGTTGAAATATATTTAATATTTCATGCATTGTGGAAAGAAATATCAGCTAACTGTAGTTCCTCTTTATATTGCATGTACAATACACATTACTCATAAATAATTCACAATTTGGCTCCCCGGGGATAGATAGATAGATAGATAGATAGTTTACTTCATTTCTACATAATTGATTCAAATGCTGGTGAGTCTAAGACGAGAGGTAAAAACCTGCGCATCACATTGCAACTGCTCCCTGCATCCTTCACCACCTTGCATGGTTAATTAGGCATTTGCATCTCATACATTAAGTCAAAAATACAAAAATACATGGTGGACCAGGCCGCAACCGGTAAAACCTTTGTTTTGTTACTTGACTTACGGTAGCCGGACCGCAAACCGGACGGATTCCCTATACCAAACAGTCACGGGCTAGTTGGGAACGTTGACTGGGGAGAATCCCTGCTGTTGTTGCCTGCGAATTACCAGGCCTCAACATAACCCTTTTTTTATGATTGAATTATTTTCAAGGAAGAGTGAAATTTGATACAGAATGCACAATCAAGAAACTAAAGCAAAAAGTAAACATTAACAAGTATAAGAAAAACTATCATACAATTTGATGAAATTGTGATAGTCTAAAAGAGGATGAAACAAAGTTAACTTTAGAAAAGGAAAACAATTGTCAAGTATAAATAAATATCTTCAAGGAAACAAAAAGTTAGCAAACAAACAATTTTCTCTAGCAACTTATAGTCTAACTACCAATTGATTATAGAAATCAATAAAATATGCAACATTCAAGAAATTTGTACAAAGGAAAGGAAAGTATAGAAACACAATTGTATATGTTACAAAGAAACCATCTGTCAAAAGAAATAAAAGTAACAATATACACACAAAAATGTGCTAAACGTTATGTCATGTCCCTTTCCGGATGACCACCATGGGGGGCAACTTATTAGCCTATCCGGCTCTCGTAGGGTATATTCAGTGAAGCAGTGAATTAATTAATTATTTAATATCACCTAGGCTAAAAGTACTTTATAAAGTGACATTAATAATTAATCCGTAAATTGACTTTATAAAAGTCACTTTAGATTAAAAAGTGAAGGATAAGGGACTAAGGGGTCCAAAGTGAAATTAAAAGACAAAAGGGTCCATTTCTCACTAAAGTCACTTTATAATATTTAAAAGTGAGAAATTGTCAAGGGGAGTCGAAAAGACACAAAAGGGGAAATGAGAAATATTAAAAAGACATGAGAGCTCATTCTCATTCATTTTTGTCATTTGCATTTTCAAAACTTGAGAGCTCTTGAGCTTGGATTTCTCTTGGACAAAACCCTGAGGGAGAGGGAATTATTTCGATGGTGAAGCCATGCACCCTAGTCATCTTGAAGGGGAAATATCATTCATATCTTGACATCATCGTTATTATGGTCCATTTCCATGGAGGAAGAAGTATCTCATTGTATATATTTGGAGGTATTGGTTTGAGTTTCCAGTGGTTTAGAGTCTTGATTTAGAGGCCCATTTTCTAGTATACTTATGTTGCTATGGGAGGAAGGACGCACTAAACTTTCACATACATTCATATGCAGGAGGGTGCATTGTTGTTTGGTTGTTATTCACTCTGAGAAGAGGTCACCTTTGTTGTTTCATTACTATTTACCCACAAGAGGGGCACACCATCACTTCAAACTTGATATATCACAAGGGGGAACAGTTTGTTATATGATACATCTCTTTACTTCTAACTGCATATTTATGGGGTTGTTGGATAGTGTGAAGGGATAGAGGGAGTTACTATAGTAGGTCTAACTACTCTTCAAGGGCCATATAATCTCTGGAAATATGAATATTATCTTTAAAGAGAGAAGGAATACTTCCTAGTGACTACATTGTTGTTGTAACTGAAGGGCGAATTTTGGGCTATATAACTTCATTCCCATTATCCATATATTCGGATCGATATCTTGATTGTTTTAAAGGAAGATAGCAGTTCTTTATTTGATTGATTTTTTGGCTTGAGCATATCCTCATAGGACGGAAGTGTAGGACAACAGTGTAGGGGAGTCGATGGTGTAAGCTTCTACATGAATTTAATGCATTGTTTAAAGAAGTATCTTCAACAAATTTCATATATATAAGTCCCAACACTCTTGGAGGTTCACTTTAGCACTCAATTGTGTTCACAATCATTGTAATTACAAGCTTTTCCTTCCAAACTTTCTTTGTAGTCACTCAGGCTTGTAAAAATCATCCCACTATTAATTACATTAGGCTTCTTAAATATTGCTTGTTAATGTTCCAGTTGATATATGTAATATGTATTTCATTACTAAGTTGAAGAGTAGGTTATGTGATAAAAAATTGATGCTTTTGGTGGAGTAAATGCATGAAACCCTTAAAACAATTAACTTAAATTTTATATTAGTAGTGAAAAGAAGTAACAATAGGAACATTGAACTATTTGATTAAAGTTTCAATCACCAAGCCACATTCTTTAGTGAAACTTTTTCACATTTAACAGTCAAAATGGTAAGGAACCTTACAGTGGTATTAGAACCTTGGTTTATGCCAGCCTGTGTGTACATGTCATTTTATGATTTCAAATAACAATGAACTAGTCACTTATAGGAGAAGGAAGAGGGGAGCACTTACTAGAGTTTTTCTATCAGAGTCCATGGAAGGACTTGTTAATTCTGAGGAAGAAGAGTGGTTAGAAGAAGAATATCATATAGAGACTGGGGGGGAAGAAGAGATGAGGGACATAACCAATCCATTTGGGGGAAATAAGAATGAACTATTAAGGGGTATTAGAAGTGACCCAAAAATAGAGGAACCTTGTACTGATAGCACCATGCATATCCTAAATGATTTATCTAGAGGACAACAACAGTTAGTTTTCCTCATGAATCAGTTACTCATGAGCATTCGAGATAACCATCACGAAGGAAATAACAATGATACTAGGGGCATCAATGGATGAAATGGGAAGCATTCTTAGGGAAGCAGCACCATTATTCCCATTTTACCAAATACATGAGCATATAGTGCAATGATACCCCAACCCCTCTTTCCTCAGTTCACAAATGAGCAACCAGTTGGCCAACCAGGGTAAACAATGCTAGGTGATAGTTTTATAGACTACTTGGTGGAGTATCAAGACTTGGATGATGATTTTCATGCTACAATAACTTTCCAAGAACTCTGAAAAATCATTTCATTTCTTTGGTACAAATATAGATGTTTCAGATAACTCATAGTGTGAAGGTACGACCCACCCTTGTCAATAGCTATGGTTTGTTGGTTACACAACAACATGAGAACATAAGGATGAGACCAATAATCCCAGACTATATTCATTCATTAGATTCATCCTCGATTTCCTTAAACACAGAACAAAATGGTGATTTGAATAACTCATTAAGAGGCAATGCATTAGATGCCCCTATAGAGTTCTTTCCTTCACCACAGCTTGCACGAGCATTTGTTTAGACTGATTATAGAGAACATGTAATCACACACGATGATGTACATTGGATTTCATTCTGTTTAGGTAGTAATACCAATTTGGACAAAACAAGTTTTAAAGAACCTACAGCTGCAACATGCAGTAGACAATAGTCTTCACCTAATCGAGATGGACTTCACTCATTAGCTATAGGTATACAAGGTCAATGCATTATATATTATGTTCCTTAGGTTGGTCATAGTAGACTAGAAAACTAAGTCTTTTTGTTTAACTATGTGCAACTTGTGTACATTTGAATATGAGTGACAATAGAATTTATGGAGCTTCATGGGATAACTAAGGTTATGATATCCCATTACACCATCAACATGTTAGATCAACTAGGCCTCGATAGTTCCTTTATGTGTATTTAGATTTTGATTAGGTGGAAACATTTAGCATCAACTCTATTGATGATCTTGCATGCCCATCAAGAATTTTTGGATCTTAAATATCCAGATTTTTATTTTATGATTTATGTTGAAAAAATGGCTTTTTAATGGTGTTTGCATGTGTAAGAGATAACAAAGTTTTAATGCAACCACAGGTGCTAAAGGAATCTTGCAACAATGAATGTTAGCCTATTATTGTTCAAAGAAACTATGATGGACTTGATGCTACAATGCAAGTGCTGCAGGGACAATAGTTCTCAGACTTTCTTTTCTTGATGAGTTCTGGGTTCTAGACAAGATGATGTTTTATAATTTTCTATGAGCATTGTGGACAAGCATAAGAAAACTCCTATTGCAAGACACGTGTTGCTTTGATTAACTTAATAGTAGAAGCATTTTCTTATCATGCACAAAATTCCACATAGGAGGGACTTTGACTTCAAATCCAATTCTCAACAAATCTTAATGAAGTGGCTTGTTTAAAGAGATGTGTGTTTCCAACTAATAATATAGTATGACTGGAGATTTCAACAAGTTAAGACTAGTCTATTGGGGGGTTTGTGAAAGTTAGTTTCAAATTTATTATCATTTTTTATGATTGGGCATTGGCACTATGTCTAGGATCCAATGCCCATGAATGCTAGCGCCGTGGAAGTTGGCCTCCCCTATTTTAGTGAGTTTACTTTTGTTACCTTTCACATAGAAGGATGTTCTGCAATAATGTTTTTCTCTGTGCTGCATAAGTTTCTTGAACACGAGAACGCAAGTCTAGAAGTTTCCCCCAAATTTGCAGGAAACGACATGTTGGGAACGACAATAATATATATTAAAAAATATAAAAATATAAAAAAATTAAATAATTAAATAATTAAAAACACATGAGAAGAGAAGAAACTTTAGAAGTAAATAAACATTAACACAAACTAGATGATTTAGCTTATCCCTTATATTGCAGTTGTAACTAGAGCCTCTTAGAAGATGGAAATGGCAATAAAATCAAGATTACCATCCTCATCATTAATTACATAGTGCAGACTCTTTCTAAAGTGGAAAATTTTAAAATTTATAGTCCCTATATTTGTGGCTATATGTATAGAGTAGGTTTCAGTTGTGTCCACTATGATTCAAATGTATTAGAATATTATATGTGTACAAGACATTTTATGCTACGGGATTTGCAAAGGTTTATAAATAATCAAATTTAAATTATTATAAAATAAAAACCAATATAGTTTTGTATTTAAATTTAATACATTGAATTTAGCCTTAAAGTAAGTTTTAAAATTATTTCCAATTAATCATGAATGCATATTTCCTAATGGATATACCTCAGGAATGAAGACTCTACATTTTTTGTTTTGTCATTTCCATGTTTTTTTGTCTACTACTATGTAATCAATATATAAAGATTTACTATGTAAGGGGCACTAGAATAGATTACAATATTTATTATGTAGGGAATGTTGGGTATATGTTATGTTCTTTGCATGTGCGTATGGAGGGGAGGTGCGCATGTCAGCGCTGCAAGTCGTGGTGCACATGTCAGCGCTGCAACTCGTCGATCCCAAAAGCACCTTCAAGAAAACTGGTTGGAGGCATAGTCATTTCCGATGTGAGAGTAACGAGCAAAATTTGTTGGCTATTTATAGAATTTATGGCTATTTATAATTGTTTGTGGCTATTTTTAGAATTTGTCTAAAAATATGTAACTTAATCCCAGTTAAGGGATTGGAGTCTTTTTCTAATCCGGGCTAACTGATTAGGGTATTTGGATGCTGCTGAATACCTATATTTTGTATTGTGAGGTTTCATAATGTAATGAAGAGAATATAGGAGGTGTGGCTCCAATGTTTTCTGGTTTTTCCCGGTTAATGGTTTTCAAGGTAAATCTCTGTGTTTATGTGTGAATGATGTGTTGTGATCTCTATTTTGCTTAAAAGAATCTGTATGCTTTGCTTCTCTACGCAGGTTTAAAACTTACAAAGAATGCCTCAAGGTTTTTTTTGTGAAGAGGAAAAAAAGAACTTTAAAGTATCTATTTTTAAAATAATAAATGCTTGATTATTGCTATGTATATTTTCTTATATTAAAATATATAAATATACATAAATATCCCATGCATTTTTCATTTTGTATATTTGAGCTTGATCAAAAGGGTTGGTTCAATCATTTGACGAGCTGCATTAAAATCGATATTTTTTTCCAGGCGAGGCACATTAAAACTGAATTCCTTTGTGATTAAATTTGATTTTGGAAAATCCTTTAATTCAATGGTTGTTCTTGTTTCACTCACACAGATGTTTACACTCATAAGTTATGCTTTCTTTGTTTGGGATGTTATTCATTGCGCGTAGACATATGTTTTTTTGGACTGTCGTTGTTGGAATCGAGGGCTCTTATTTAGACATTTTACCTACATAATTAAACCCCGTGCATGCACATTATGTTGAATTATGCATGCTTAGCATGTGGCATGGCTTTTAATTGTTTACTAATAACAAACATGAGTTGAGTTTCTATGTAGTGATTGCAATACTAAGCTAACAATGAGACGGGTAGTTTCTATGTATTGATAGCATTTATACTAAGTTGATAATGAGACAGGTAAGCATCCTGAAAGTTCAAGGCTCTGAAACTATGCCATGGTTCCAAGACTTCAAAGTTGCAAATTGAAAATGAAACTCCATTGATAACATAGAGCTCTCTCAACATTTTTCCCATGCGTCTGTGACTGTACATCGCATTCATCATTGGAAACCTTTTTAATTTCAGTGTGAGGGAATTACACCCGCTCAACCTGAGCTTATCTTGATTGTAGATTCTTTCTATCCAATGGAAAAAGAGCAGAATCAACGGTTGACTTTTCTCCTTGCCCATTGGATGGAGAGAATCTGCAATCGGGATAAGGATGGCCCAATTACAAACCTCCTCCATATTTTGAGGCCAACACTCTTGCACCCTCCAAAAATATTTGAATGTTGCGTAGTAGAACAATATCAACGTGTGCTATGTGGGAATCTGCAATCGAGATAATATCAAGCTTGTAATTGTGGGTGTAACCACACAATGAAGACCGCAAGACCGCCCTGGCATTGCTTTCACTGCACCTGAAATTTCCAAATTGGCCGTAGGCTTCGTTGTGGGAGGTGAGATACACAATGTTTATCTGTATCTACTTGGTTGATTTGATAAATTGCTCTTTCCTATTAAGGAAGTGGCTCGTGTTTGGTTTAATGGTAATTGTTTTTTAAACTATGGTTTGTGATAGGAATTAATGTATAATTTTGTTCTTTGGGACTTTTCCTAATCTGCATTTCTATGTATTTGAACCAACCGTTTCTTTAAAGGGAAATACTATGCGGAGAATGGGAGAGGTAAGCCTCCCGTCGTTTAGGGCTCAAAAACTATGGATCTACGACATGGTTTCTGAAACTTTCCCACCAAACCTCATGGGTAAATGATTTCAAGTGTGGTACACATATCTAGAACAGAAACCCATGGATAAACGATTTCAAGTGTGGTACACATATCTAGAACAGGTGTGGTACACATAGCTTGTTTATAAACAAAATTATATTTAGCAAGAAACCTGAAATATTTATCTGCTCCTTAATAAGTCATAATCCAAATGACATTTGGACAAAATATACCTCACTTTATAAAAACAAAGCACTGAATGCAGTTTATTCTTAAACAATAAAAGGAGTATGAAATCTACATCAACCCTATTGTATAAAGAAACAAGCGAATTCAATACAGACTTGAAAAATAATTGAACATAGTGAACCCGAGCATAATAGAGGTACGTCAGGTCTTTCTCCTTCTCTATAAATGAAAACGAAAGACAGAGCCTCTTTATTATTTGCATACCACTTCATAAACTTATCCTTTCCTATAGTATTCATCCTTTAACAGTACCTCAGGCATCGTAATCGATCCTCAAAGGAGAGTAATTCTTTCTTTACAAACACTCAATGTCCAATACGGTGTAAAAAACTGCAAAAAAATATTATATAATAATAAAAATATTACTTTTACTAGAGTTGAGTGGAATGGTGATTGAGAGAGAAACAAGGGAGGCTGCTGAGCAGCAAGTCCCTGCCTAAAGTTTCAACAAGAATGAGAGACTTGGGATCATGGAGAATGTAGGTGCTTCTGCCAGGTATACTTATTGTATTTAGCATCCTGCTGTAAACATGAGATGAGTTTGTTGTTTTGAATTTGCTCTGTTGACCACAGGTATACTTTTTGTATTTAGCATCCGGCTGTAAACATGAGATGAGTTTGTTGTTTTGAATTTGCTCTGTTGACCATTGAGATCAAATGGCGGGTTCCTTAAATCAGATTTTTGAACAACACAATTTAGGCTTCCTTAAGAATTGTAATACTAAGTCATAAGACATAGTTACACCTGGAATTGGAAAAATCTGGAAGTGTTTCATTGACAATATTGATAATAAATTTAAAAAATAGATTATATCATTAAAGCTATTTATAATGTAACAAAAATAAACTTGCATCCATATACACTATGATCACAAAATTCTTCACAAACAGCCATTACAAACATGAATAACAAATCTGACTTTAGATTACTGGTACTTGTCTTAATTAATAATAGTTAATGTATATATGCTACTAATTAATAGTTAATGTATATATGCTACCAGTTGAGAGAACAATAGCACCCAATAATTATATACAAAGGTTTAGAACTCAAGACCCAGTCTGCAAGTTTATAGAGAATAAGAAACATGCTAGTCTAAAACAGTATAGTGATACTATCATTTTTGGCTCCATACCCAATAGCATGCTTTTACGTTAATGGGACGTTAGCCAGTGGTAGAAGTTTATTTAGTGCGTGGATACGCGAAGTCGCTTATTTAATATCTACACACTACATTAGCCCTATAAATGCCGCCATTAATTTCCCTGTAAATGGGATATCTTTTCAGGGATCTGTTAGCTAGTGCTAGAGTGTTTTGGAGCTGATAAAATCCTTCCATTTTACAGTTTGTATGCAAAATGCCCTCTACATAGTTTAGTTTTTTTTGGCAGTCTAACTAAGTTCTCTTGAATATCCAGTTTATCCCAAGGATATATACATATGTATCTATATGCTAAAACCAACATTGTTGCATTGTTCCTCCTCGTTGGTTTCTGTTCAAAATGCAGACTCTGGATGTGAGAGTTGCAGTGGGGAGGTTGTAGAACCTGCTTAAGGAAGAAACCCTCCACGTAAACCCCTGGTCCATTGGGCTGGTTCACATAGATGTAGTGAAGGGACACCCTAATAATAACAAGAAGTTTAGCTACTAGAAGCTGGTTCACATAGATGTAGTGAAGGGCCGCAATAATAATAATAACAAGAAGCTTAGCTACCAGGAGCATATGCAACAGTCATTGCTGCTAAAGAATGTAGAGTGTTGTTACCTTTTCTTCAATGAACCAAATTGAACAATGCTTCAATGTAAGATTTTGCTAAATTAACTATTTATTTCTTATGAATAATTAATTGATCTTGCATTGAAGCAAGATAAATATTACACTATTTAAGTGATACTTTGTTGGATATCTGCATTTATTTATCTAAATGTTGCATATAGAAAACCTGGAAAACGCGTGACTGATTGAAATGCATCTATATGCATTGTATTGAAACATATATACCATAAAGCTGTTATCCTCGTTTAAAATAAATAATATTATTTGTTCAATACCATATTTACAATAACAATAATAATAAAGAAACTGAAAAGTTCCATACCTATTGAGTGACACGACATTTCCCATTAAGTTTCATGGATTTTACTTGTAAAATGCTCCATTTTTTTTTAAATCCGGTTACATTTTTTGATACTTGTTTAAATTAACAGATCCAAATGGCCGTATTACCAGCAATCTAATGATGAGTTTGATGCCATTAGCCACGACATTGTTGGAGCTAGGAGCTTCTAAGTCTCCAGTTGAGATCTTGATATCCTTCATTTTCCCCACAGAACAGCGTACAGCCCTATAGAGATCATAACACCTCCCAGCACACTGTAATATTCCATGGATGAGGGAAGGCATTTTATTAGAGACTATTTGTAGAATCGATTTAGAATTTGAACAAATCAAAAGGAATTTGGAAACAAACCTACTTGTACAGTCCTCTCCATAAGGTATAATTAATTAACCGATTTCCATCCTTCATAAAAAACCAAACAGACAGCGTAGGCGGCAGATAGAAGGTTCATATCCCATCTTAAAGCCTACTTGGAAATATTACCTTCGAGAGCTGCGGCAAGAACGGTCACATGTAATGTCCCAAGAAAACATATCAAGGTTGCTGGATATTTCTTGATAACTGAATTCTGCACATTCAAAATAGCCGAATAATATTTAGCGATTATGATCATATGTATTTTACAGAGATGAACCTGTCAAAGCAATTTTTAATCACCTGGAGCAATTTAAGAGCACTCAAGTATAATAATAGAAAATCCGAATGAAAGAAATTGATTACATTTCTTAATGGAGACTAAATAGAAATGTCCATTGATCACATAGTATAGTACAAATGCTAATGTACTTAGACTCCACTCAATTATCATAATTCTCAATTATCATAATAATAACAAGTAATAACAAGGAGAGCTGCTAAAGGCAGCATGACTTGCAATTGACTGTTCGCTTTTACCTTATGCAATTGACTGTTCGCTTTTATCATTTCTATGCAGTTGTCCTTGTTTTGTTATTTGTTACTTTTGTTTTGTTATTTGTTACTTTTGGTTCATGGTTATCCTGCTCAAAATGCTTGAACTCATCATACAATTTATAGATTTGGATCCTTCTCAACTTCTTAGGTATTAATAAGACTAAAATGTATACAAGTGATACGTTTCCAGTGGGATGCGCATTTGATGAGTCTATTATTCATTAGGGGTAATGAGTCTATTATTCATTAGGGGTAATGTGATATCTGAAGCCAACTATTTTAACACTTTTTATGCTTCTGTGCAACGCAAGTCACTTTCCATGATTGAACGAGGCCATTTTGAAATTGCAGTATTTTAAGGAGAATCTTAATTACAACAACCCTCAATACAACACTAAATTGGTACTTATTCGGAAGGCTGTGGCCTTGACAAAATTACTCTGTCTTGGGGACACGATGAGTACATGTACATTGTAAGTAAAAGAAAAATTTTATATATGTTTTTTCAAATTTTTTTTTTGTAATTTGGGTAAATTAATTCTTTTTTGTAATTTGGGTAAATTAGTTGAGCAGAGATATTTAATCAAGTTCATAATATTCATATAACCAGTCAGCCATGTTGGGCACTTGAACATATAAGATTGTGGATAGAAACATTTGGTTTAATTTTTGAGTAGGTAGAAACTATAATGCAATAGTAAAGAGAATATCTAACTTAGGTTACTTAGCTATTGGTAATTACATGGAATAATGAAAAAATACAACTTGATCATTAAATACATTAGTTCAGAATGATAATCCAAAAAAATCAATCCCTATAGTGCTTAACAAACACTATTTCATATGATATCTTTCATGTTCATTTGTTAATATCTTTTTATTGTTTTGTTGATCTATCTAGGTTAAACACTACTTCATATGATATCTTTCATGTTCATTTGTTAATATCTTTTTATTGTTTTGTTGATCTATCCAGGTTGCTAAGGAGAACAGGACTCAACTACCTCCAGCTGCTCTATTCATAATCAGATTTCATTCATTCTATGTTGCTAAGGAGAACATGACTCAACTACCTCCAGCTGCTCTATTCATAATCAGATTTCATTCATTCTATGGTAAGTGAAAAGATATTGATTTAATTCAAATATGTAGTCTGATCAACTCATGGATCGGTTGCTTATATTTATGAATGGTTACCACAAATCAGCTCTGCACAGGGCTAATGCATACACATACTTCATGAATGAACACGATAGGGAGATGTTAAAATGGCTCCAGATTTTTGAAAGTAAGAACGGTAATGACTCTTTTAAGTATTTAAATGTCATATAATATCATTATTTACATGGATGATCAGTGAATTATAACCATGATCATGTTTTGTACAGCACATACGATTTATACAGCAAGAGCAAAGTGAGGATAAATGTAGATGAAGTGAAACCTTATTATCTCTCGCTCATCAGTAAGGTATATGCTCATAATGATGCGTGACAATTTTGAAAAATCTGAATCTGGTTATGTACTATAGTTTGTTTAATTTTATTAATATTTTATATAAACAATGCTTTATTTTTGAGTTAGTAATGGTCTATTGCTACTCTGTGCAGTACTTTCCTGAGAAAGTGAAATGGTAATTGGCTGGCATTGAAAATGCTTCACGGAGAAGATTATTTTGCTATGAATTTGTTCACCATTACAATATTGCTATCAAACCTTAGAGCTTATAGGCTCTCATGTGATTACTAGCTTAATCTACATTGGAAGGCTATCGGTACAGTTCATTAATTTGTTTTTAACAAGTCCTAGTCATTCATATTATTATTAATTGATATTTGAAACGTGGTTGGTGGTGGCTAGTTGATTCCGTTCATATATAAGCATTTTAGTGTTGTGTTGGTATACATTTTTTAATTGACAGGCCTTGTATCTGGTTTTAATTAAAATATGGTTGGAAGTTACTCATTTTACCAACTTTACCAACTAAATGGACAAGAAAGTATTTCTATCATTTGCTTTTATTTTCATATATGATGAAAGAATAACAATATCTCATTTTACCAACTAATTTTTTTTTCATTAGTTCATACATTAGTATTCTGGAATTTTCTATTCTAGTATTGAGAAATTCTAACTTCAATAAAAGAAATTGCATGTAAATCAATTCCACATTTGCAACATCATTTTGGCACTAACAAACGGGTTGTTTGAGAAAATATTTTACAAACATTGTAGAATAGATATGATCTTTAAACAAATTACATTTTTTTTACATAAACATACAGTAAGAGTAAAACATCATATAAATAAAGTCTGGAAAAGCTATGCAAAGGTCTATGAAGAAAAATTCAAAATTCTACATAAAAATACATCAGAGTTTAGAAGGAATTGTACTATTCTGTCAACTGCCCCAATTACTATTACCTGAGCAACTTCTATATGTTTTATCAGAACCAACTCCGAAAGTTTATTGGCGTTCTACCAGAAATCAAAGGCAGCTATGGCTATGAAATCCGTTCATTTTTTGTTGGTGGAACGAATATGATTTAGAAAGTTGCTCATAATGAACTATTGGCATGGAAAACTGTATGGGTATCCACACTGAATTCAGCGCCATCTGTACAAATTTTGGAGAGGGAAGCCTAAAATTGCAAGACGAATATTCATATTGAACGTGACTCCTCTTAAGATGGGCTCACACTGTAACTAAGGATAAATGAAACTGAAAAGTAGGATATCATATTTTGAAATGGGCAAAGAAAATTAAGATGGAATTATTTACATATCTATCAAGATTTAGAAAAATAGTTTAATAGATGTATTTCTTATATACAGTATGATGAAATCTAGAGTTGAGACACTTAGATCAGTATATCCTTCTTTCGAGTGATTAAATAAACTGATCTCAAAATAATTGTGAAGCTCAGAATTTTATTTTAGAGTACATAAGAATCCTTGCCTTTACGAGAATAGCACCTCGGAGAGAAGCTCATGCCGACGACGAAATCCACCCTTGGTGTAGAGTTCAGTGGATTCCTTGCAAACTTATAAGAGATTCGAAGGCTGATTTTTCTTTCTCCGTCCAAATTTGGCGTGCACTTTAAGGCTTCCAGGCTTAGCATCATCCTTCCTAGTTTTCTTTATGGTTGAGTAAAATGCCATTCCCTTTGTGATACAAAACAGTTATGTTGATTGTGGACAAGAAACCCCAGCCAACAAACTAAGTGAATCCAATAACACAATAGCATATGCAGCTAACAGTAGAAAATCCATATTCATGCTATGTATTAATTGTTATTGACAAACGTTGGGCATGCGCTTTGGTCCGGCATCTCATGCCACACAGTGGATGTGAAAAAAAGAAAGACGCAACGTGTAAAGGTGCATGGTGGGGTGAACGTGTAAAAGTGCACGGTGGGGTGACTAGCTAACATTAATATTCTTTATATATTAAAAATATATTATATGCATGTCATGCTGCAGGGAGACCAGCATGTAAGACAAATGTGAGCCTTTGGTGTCTCTGTCTGTGTTAGCGCCTCTTGGCTCAGGTGCCAAGACTCCTGGAAGACTCCTCGAGAGGGTGCCAAAATCTCACCTGAGACCAACATGTAAGACAAATGTGAGCCTTTGGTGTCTCAGTCTGTGTTAGCACCTCCTGGCTCAGGTGCCAAGAATCCTGGAAGACTCCTCGAGAGGGTGCCAAAATCTCACCCATTGGATGTCTGTTGTTTCCATCAGGACAGCCATGAGAGCCCAAGCCAAGTTTCTTTAATGCAGTGCCAAAATATCACCCATTGGATGTCTGTTGTTTCCATCAGGGCAGCCATGAGAGCCCAAGCCAGGTTTCTTTAATGCAAGTTCTAGAGAGAGCTAAATTCCATCGAGGGAGAATTGTGTATTAAGTACACCCCATTCTACGTTATTTTTTTGTTTCATCCTGTTCTTTTTGTTCCAAAGCGTTGTTCTGCACACTCCAACAACCAGCACACTTTCGAGCGATCGAATCCCATTTAACCAAGTTCAAGGTAAGGATCCCTCTCCATCACAATTATTATACATTTCCTCTTCGGAGCTTGATTCTGTATTGTCTTTGGAAGTTGTCTAAAGATAAAGTTGTTAAGCATTTATGCTTTTATTGCCCAAGTTTTTTTAATTTTTATGATCCTTGTCGTGCTAGTTTTGAATGCAATTTTACAGACTTTGGGTTTTTCCAGTAATCTGGCGAGGAGTTGGAGATACCTACAAGTGAAGATACCGCAGCTTCTATTGAGCTTATTGGTAAGTTAGTTGGACTTGAAAAGTGAAGATGTTGCAGCTTCTATCGAGCTAACCTATGTTGGCCGTCTGTGTTGGCCATCTTCATAGGACTCGCAGAAGTTAATTTGGTTCCGCTCTCATCGGTGATAACTGTAATGGAGGCCCACAATCCGATTGCTGTGAAAAGTCTTCTTAAGAATTTGCTTCTTCTGTCTTCCAGAAATATTAGCTCCGTGATGCTATGAAAATTAGCATTTGTGTCAATGCTCCAGAAACATTAGCTCAGTGAACTCCCTGATGCTATGAAAATTAACATCTGTGTCAATGCTCCTACTGCAGGAGAGACTCAGACTCAGCCAACTTAGTGTTGCATCTAGTCTTTATTCCATCTTCTTCAAATTCAAAGACAGTTGGAGGAAGCAAATTCAGCAAATTCAAAGACAGATAGATGGAGGAAGCAATTCAAAGACAGACAGATGGACAGATTGAAGCAATTCAAAGACATGCAGGAGAGGCTCAAACTCAGCCAACTTAGTGTTGCATCTCGTCTTTATTCCATCTTGTTCAAATTCATCTTCAAATTCAAAGAGAGTTGGAGGAAGAAAATTCAAAGACAGACAGATGGAGGAAGCAATTCAAAGACAGATAGATGGACAGATTGAAGCAATTCAAAGACAGACAGATGGAGGAAGCAATTCAAAGACAGTTGGTGGAAGCAGGGTGGCACCTGTAATACATGCAGATGCACCTGTTAACATTATTTCATATTTCAAACTTATGTAAATCTAACATATAATGTCTCCAATTAATGCTAGCAGGTTGGTAGCATTATTATAAAAATTTTGTAAACTTACTTAATACATGAATTCATCTATCACTTAATCTAAGTTTTAAAAGGAAAATTGCTTGCCCGCCTCGATATGAGGCCAAATAACACCTTCAAGTTTTCTATTTGATGAACTAACGGTGTGAAGTTTTTTATTGGATGAAAAAGCGGTTTCAGTATTTTGTACATAAAAACTTTGGTTAAAAGATTATATGTTATATTGATTTGTGTGCACAGTATTGAAAACGGCAGCAAGCCGATTACAATAGTCCCTGCTAGCCCACGGCAGGGACTAAAGGCAGGGACTAAAAATAAAGTGAACTAGGTCATGTTCAAATGTGGACACGCTTGCATGCCATGCACCAACATTTAATATTTTAAGCTTAGTGATGCCCACGTCCTTTTCAAATGTGTACACTCTGGGAGGCCATGCGGAGAAAAACCAACACTTAATATTTTGTAAGTTAATATTTTGAACTTACAGATGCCAAGGTTTCTCCTAACACGTAATATTTTGAGCTTACAGATGCCAAGGTTTCTCCTAGATATTTTAGTTGTTTATGAGGTTGTCATCATGCAATAATAAATATGACAGTTGGAGGATTGTCGCAAACCAAAACATATGAAGGCTGAAAATAGATTTTGTTGACAAATGTTTTTCTCATTCTGTGAACCTGGCCCACTTATAAGCCACGTTCCAATGATTGAGTTTGGCAGGCTTTGATATGAATTGTGAACCTGGCCCAATTATAAGCCACTTTCCAATGATTTCCTTTGGCAAGCTTTGATATGAATTGAAAGGATGCATTGAAAAATTTCTTTTCAGAGAACAAGCCTTCCAGCTAGAGCTTTCATTGGCGATGTGCAGGCTATGGCTCTCTACGCAGTTTGGTGGCCGAGCTATATACCAGACCAGATTTAATGTCTACTTTGGAAGGTGTTATAAAATATTTTATTTAATCCTTTTCTCAACAATTATACTCTTTTTCAAATATATTAATCCAGTTTTCTTGTCACATTTTGTTTGCAGGTAACAACGTTGTGGCTCTGACTGTAAACTCTTATTAATCGGGTAGCAATGACGTTGCTATGGGTAAGCTTGAACTTCAATCTTGACTTTTTTCTCCTCAGAGTAGATGGGTAGACTCGGCTTTAAGAGTAGATCTATGGTCTTTGCGCCGTATTCTTAGATATTTTCCTGGAATGCCATTAGAAAGAGAATGGTGAGAAAATAGTAACTCTTCCTGTCAACGATGAAGGTTTTTATGATTACTGCTTAAATTTTTTTTATTGTGGCTTCAAGACCTCATATATTTAATATAATTTTTTTTACTGTGGCTCCAACTCTCAATATTAAATATGAAATACATATTTTTTTTTTAAGAACTAGTTCTACATGTGTAGATTCGAGTTGGATGATACTATAACTCCTCTCCTATTTTAATTGTTAAAATTGGTGGTTTGAACAAAGATTTGTTTTAGGGTTTAAGATCTCATTTATAGCTAGGAAAATAACAAAACCTTCGTTTCATGGTTCGTCCTGTATTCTAGATTAAAGCTCATGTTAATGCTTATCAATTCCTATGGCTTCAACCCTGATTTCAGGAGAGACGTGCTCAGGAAGTATTTATAAATGTTTAGCGTAAAGGAATTGTCTACATCAATCATTTATTTTGTGAAATCATTTCCTTTGGGGCAAGAATAAATGGAGGTTGTGAAATCCTTTCCTTTGCATTAAGAATAAATGCAGGTTGTCACTAGAGTTCTTAGTTGACCATGTTCCCCCATCAAGCATAACGCCTGACATTAACCTTTTCTTCCGTTGGAACCTATTGTTACATTGTACAAGGAAACAGATTGTACCAAGAACGTACCAATGTCCAGGCTCAGGTAATCACATTGGAAAAGATATTTGTCTCCAAATGACTTCAACTTCCTTTCAATGCTTTGTAGAAACTATTGTGCTGCTCAATCCTCAGAATGCATGTGCTCTCACATGCAATGGAGTTTTGTACAAGGATGAAGGGCAGTAGCAGTAAAGGTTTGTTTCTAACTTATGACATTTTTTATATTTTGTTTGAGTTTTTGTATAACATTAGGTGGTTTTTAATGGATTCTAAAACGCTAAATACATTTGAATGTTCTCTGTATTTCATGCTTCCTTTTACATAAAACACTTAAAACCATTATATTCAATGTTCTATGTATTTCATGCTTCCTTTTACATAAAACACTTAAAACCATTCTGAAGGAATGGGTACCTGCAAGAAGAAATGAGGCAGCACATGCACAATTGGCTAGTCGAAAATGTTATGCTCTATGTTCCATCTCTGCTGACTATGCCGCTTGATTAGGTTCCAGAAGCTCTTTGCATCATTACAAGTAGCTACAACAAGCTCTTTGTAGCATTACAAGTAGCTACGATAATAGGGAAGTAGATACTGACTATACAGCTGATTTAGTAAAACTATTCAATAGATGAAGTAGATACCGCTTATTTTCTGATGAAGTAGATACTACTTCTTTTCTGATGATCCAACTTGCTAGAATAATCCGGCTCGCTGAGTTCACCGGAGCTGGGAAAAATAACGAGTCGGGAAGACCACGATATGCGACTGCACTAAGAATTGAGGACATGAACAAGATTAACTAGTACTAAAAAAGGACAGGAACTAGTACTAGAGAAACTGAGGGAACCATCAAGTTACAAGTTGGAAGTTCGAAGAATATGAAGACATTGATGCAGCTCGTACTGACAACAAAATTACATGCAAATTGCCACCTACATGCAAATTGCCACCAACAGACATGTTGTCAACATGCATGTTGTCAAGAACAACATAGTTAACTACTACAAGAAGAACTTAACTGTTAATGCACAACATGGCTTAAGTTATGCAATCAAGCATTAAATGCCATGAACTAATGCTAAACTCATTCTAGCATTAATCATCTTGGAAATTAATTTGGATGAAATGCACTTCACCTGGTATTGACGCCAAAACAAAACATAGGCCAAATCTTATCATAAATATTGTTTTGCCTCGGGAAGAGGCCAAATAAGGCCAAATAAGAGATCAAAATGCTTGATTGGTTCATGAAAAAGAAGCTAAGCTTGTCCATGTAAAGGCATTTGGAAATGAACCAAAGACATCTGGAAAATAAAGTTGATAACTTAGGCTAAGTTTTTAAAACTGGTTTCGGTTCGCGTGCAAATTAATGGAAACGGCAGCAAGCGGATTACAAGAGTCCCTGCTAGCTAAGGCAGGGACTAATAAATAAACTTTCGCATCTTATAGAGATAAATATGTGGTATAATAATTGAAAACAAACCTCTATAAAAAGTTCAAACCATTCTTACTCTACAGGACGTCCATTTTAAGAAGCAAAAACATAATCCATAATACAGAGAAAATAATGAAGCAAAACCCTCAAAGGATGTATTTATAAACACACGAACAAAGCTATAAAGAGACTATAATAAATATGGATAACTGAAAATATATGGTCTCATCAAGTCGAACATCGGGTAGTGGCAATGCGGCAATCCTTATATACTGGACAGACTTTCCTTTGGGAGGGGAGCCTGTCCAATGCACACCGTCGGATTTCTCATCCAACGGTGTCCATTGGACAGGCTCCCCTCCCGAGGGAAAGTCTGTCCAATATATAAGGCGCTCCGTGGCAATGCGGCCACCCAATTAATAAACTTACATTATATAGTAAAGAGCCGAATAGTCTAGATACATAGCCTTAAATATCCTAAAATAATGGCTCGAAGCCTATAGAATAGATCATTATTACAAAAACCTCATCGAATAGAAGGTGCAGTTGAGAAAAGGGACTCTCACCATGAAAATCGAAGAACAATAGCACAAAACATAACACGGGACCTCATCATCTAAACTTAGAGAGAGTCCAATCCAGACAAAGGAACATTGGTTACCTAGGGGTAGCCCTGTTGAAAGTATGGAAACTCAAACCAAGAGTTTGGAAGTTGCTCCAACATTCATAGCACAACATGGCCATAGTTTAATAAATGATGAACTCTGAAAAGTAAAGGAACGCATGAAATGAAAATAGTAAAAGTATTCGAACTATCTTAACTTACCTCTATTCATGACAAAGAAAACATTGTGACTTTTTAAAGAACAATGACCAAATTTCTCAATGACCGGAGGAAAATTAAGGTGTAAGTTTGTGTACTTGACCTACATACATGAGAAAAATTCACCATACTAGACCTGAGACTCAACAAGGTTTCACACGGGAGGAAGTCGAGACAAGCATTCTCCTCCACAACTCGAAAAGGAAACAAGAGTGAATGAGGGAAACCTAGGATTTCCATTGTATAAATCGGTGATTTTCCCAAAATGTGGATTTAATTGCATTGACAATAAACTCGAAGTGGCAAATGATAGTTAAATTTTCCACCAAATAGAGTATACAACATTAATGTGTCCTACCATAACAAGTTTGAATAGTTCATTGTTTAAATCCATATGGAATATAAGTTCGATCCATTATAATAACTTATATTTGCATTGTTGCATGCCCCTTCCAACTGACCACTGAAGGTTATAGGTATTAAACCATATGAATATATGTATTATATATTTGGTAGTACATAAGGCATAAAACAAGCCCGTTATATTATATTTTACAATCATTAGCTTTGATTGGTGGATGTGGAATTGTTCCTCTATGCAAACCTGGAGCTAGAAAATTTGAAAAATAAAGTAAGCTAGATGATAAATCTATGTGCATAGGAAACAAAATGTTAAATAGTAATAGACTTGTGAGTATACTCACAATACAAGGTATAGTTGAATGAATACTTAGTAATCTCACCTCTATTATGAATGCCTTGACACTTGAAAGGTCCAAGTTCACATGAGGTGCAATTCCCTTCTATAACTATAACCTACATGAGAAAAGTGATAGGAAATGTTAGCCATTGAGCTAAGTAAACAGTGCTCTCTAAGCTAGGTTGAACCTCTCTTAGCTTGACAAGTTGAGAGTTAGCCAAATCAGAACTCAACAAATAAGTTTTTATGAACTTGACGATCATCAATTTTTTAGTTATTTTCTATAACCAATGTTGTGTTAATTATAAACGCTTTGACAAAGAAAAACAATGATCCATTAATTATCTTACTATTAGTTTTAAATAATTTCATTTAAAAAAATGGATCGGTATTATTTTGTGACATTACAATTGGTATCATAGTTGTGTTTCAACACTCAAAGGCCTATGGGATTGCTATAGAATTACCTGAGATAAAATTAAAAATAATACTTTATTTTCTCTTCACATAAGGTAGAAGAAAAAAGAAAGAAGCATCACATTTCTCAATGTACACAATCATAATTGTCGAATAATATGGGAAATCAGAATTATGTGTCATCTCAGTTATTTAACTTAACCATCAATATAGCTAGAACTAGATCCAAATTTGATAGGTATTGGAAGGAATTATCCTAACATGAGGAACTTGCAAACCAAATTAGAAAGTTGAGACAACATCAGAATTAAAAGATCAAACAACATGAGTATTAATCAGGCTTCAAGTCAATAAGGAAATCTCAATTCACCTCAACCAAAGGAACAAGAACAAAATGTTGAATTTGATAGTGATTTGAGAAATGTGTGTCCACCCTCAAAATAAATAGAGACTATACAAAGATGAAGAGACGAGTACAAAAATGTAAGGATGATAACCTAAAGGAAAAACAAGAACAACAAGATATTGATGCCGCAATACAACAAACATTAACAGAAATAAAATAGAATCAGGAACAAGCTCACGAGTCAAGTAATCTAGAAAAAGCTATGAACATAAAGCTTAAAAAGGAGGTGGAACCTACCTCATATTCTAGTTCTCCCATTGAAAAGAAATATTTTTCCAGCAATGATACAACTGACTCATCATCATCTTCCCCCATTAGGAAAAGGCATAGAAAGGATAAATTACAATGAGTATAAGAAAATCAAGGCCCCTACTTTTTCACCCACAAGGATTAGAGAAATTGGTAATGAGTAATTGAGATGAGAAGTTGTAAGGAGGTGGAACCTACCTCATATTATAGTTATTCCATTGAAAATAAATATTTTTCCATCATTGATACAACTGACTCATCATCCTCTTCCCCCATTAGGAAAATGCATAGAAAGGATAAATTACAAGGAGATTATAAGAAAATCAAGGCCCCTACATTTTCACCAACGAGGATTAGATCAATTAGTAATGATTAATTGAGATGAGAAGTTGTAAATTGAAGGTTAGGAGTTCAAATACCTAGTGGTTACTTACAAAAAAAAACAAGGCCCCTACTTTTGAACGTGAACTGGATTCTAGCGAGAAAGCTCAGAAATGGTTGTTAGAGATGACTAAGTATTTTAAGGTGCATGACTACCCTAACAAAGTGAAATATCAGTTGGCTATTTATTATTTGAATGAAAACGTTACATGATGGTGGTGAGAATTAAACGTCACTAAGAACTTTAAAGAACGAAAAGTTTCATGGAAATGTTTTAAAAATATGTTTCGAGACAAATATATGTCTAAATATTTATTTGACAAGAAGATAAAGGGATTTCATGAACTTAAAATGGGTTCCATGAATATGGATGCTCTAATTAATAGATACCTAGAATTATTGCACTATGTCCCTTATATTAGAGATAAAAAATTCAAGATACAACAATTTTTGAGTTGTATTCCACCCTATTTTTGAGATAAAATTTAATTTGACTCACCAAAAACACTTGATGAAGCCTTATTTAAAGCTAGACTATGTTATGAACATAACAAACATAGAACATAAAATTTGAAAAAGAGAAAAGAATAACAAAAAAGTAAATCATAAAGTGGAAGAAAAGTATTTAGACCCCTTCCTTATCAAATATATGGTAATAATTTCTCAAACAGTAGGAAATTTTCCTAGAGCGAAGTGCAGTGAAACCACCCAACTCAAAGCCAAAATAGGCCAGCAAACTATCTTGGTAATAAAGTTGTACCCGCAATAATAAGGTGTTGTGTATTCCAATGCCCACATATTTACATGTATTGCCCACAAAAATGACAAAGTATTAAACAACCTACAAGAGGACGTGATGATTGAAGATGTAGCAAGAATGCCAAGGATTTGTGCAACTTTGGAAGGACGTGAAGCATAACATCATTCCATAATGGTTGAGATAAAAGAACATTTCCTTACACAACCAGTATCTATATTAATAGATCAAGCGGCATGTCATAGCTATATTTCTCCAAGGATTGTTGATGTTTGTAAATTAAATAAGATAAAACATAGAACATCGTGGCTAGTATAGTTAGCAACTGGTGCAAAATGGAAGGTTTCAAAATTAATCAATGGTTGTTAAGTTGGTTTAAATGGCCTGAAAACAAGTACATATTTGAATGTATTTCCTTTAGGATCCTATGACATACTGATAGGCATGGATTGGACATAAAAATATCATGTAACATATGAATGTTTGAACAAAAAATTTACTTGATTTTTCCATAGAACTTGTACCGGGAGTGGGACTTGTATCTAAATCCCTCTACTAGCATGTTTCCAGCTGAGTTGGTTGAATTAAAACTGCAACTTCAAGAGTTAATTGAAAAGGGATATACAAGGACTAGTGTGTCCCCTTTGGTAACACCCATCCTTTTTGTAAAGAAAAATGACTGGTACGATGCACATGTGTATCAATTATCGACAATTAAACAAACTAAAAATAAAGAACAAATACCACTTCTTAGAATTGATGATCTATTTGATCAAGTAAAGGAATCCAAGATCTTTTCTAAGATTGGCTTGAGGTCTAGGTACCATCAATTAAGAATCCATGAGGAGGATATAAGCAAGACAACTTTCAGGACTCAATATGGTCACTATGAATTTGTATGATGAACAAAAATTTTAGCAAATATCTTGATAAGTCCGTGCTAGTTTTTATTGATGATATAATCATATATTCTAAAAATAAATAAGAACATGATGACCATCTAAAAATTGTTTTGCAAATATCACGTTAACAACAACTTTATGCTAAGGTTAGTAAATGTGACTTTTACAAGGAGAAAATACAGTACCTTGTCCATGTAGAGATTTGGTAAGCTATGAATTGATACCATGTAGAAATTCAGTAGGTGAATCTTCCTACAATAGATATCTCTTATAGAGATGCACAACAAAAATAGAGAGAGGAATAATGATATTGAACATAACAGAAGTGAATAATGATTAGAGAATATTCCATGTATTATTAATCAACAATAGTGTACATAAATAATACATCCTTGAGAAGAGATATCAATTTTTTAAGGAGACCACTAATGCTAGCTCATAAAGCAGGCTTACCAAATATGAAAAACCCCCATTGGTGACTAAAACACTTTCCAATCAGTCCAAGAGTTCATGAATTGGATAAAGCATGAGTGAGTGATGATGAGTGATGGAAAAAATTACTAATCATGGAATATGGAGAGAAAATCATGGAAGATGGGTTGGCCACAAAAGATAGTAGTTTCCTAGTTAACTAGCTTTACCTTATCCACTGAAAAGTAGGAAAAGTAATATAAAGGTAGAAAAGGACAAGGAGGAACAGTTACTAATATGGGATGTCAGTAAATTTTGCATAATCTTATCTAGAATTAGTACAAGGCACTCCTAGGGTATTTATGGAAAGTGTTGACTAAGTGGTGGTGTATGGAAGCCAACTACCTATTCTAATACATAGGAAATTAACCAAAATGATTAATTAATTATATCCTAAGCATGGTGTGGGTTTTTTATACTCTAACACCCCGCCTTAATCCTGACTTTATGGTGGAGTATCTAAAAAATATCAAATATATATGTGTGTGTGTGTGT
Source organism: Pseudotsuga menziesii (assembly GCA_001517045.1). Lineage (NCBI taxonomy): Eukaryota > Viridiplantae > Streptophyta > Pinopsida > Pinales > Pinaceae > Pseudotsuga > Pseudotsuga menziesii. The sequence goes on from LPNX010266801.1 coordinate 47,704, forward strand.
GTAGGGCCCAACAACAAGGCTATGGTCACCCTTTACAATTTAGTTTGTCCAAAAAGCTGAGGAAAGAAGCAAAACAACATGGGGAAAACCCTCCCTCAAGAAGGATATGGAACTGAAATGAACACCATGTATTAACTTTGTCTTTTTCTTCACTTGAATGAGATGACTGAACTGCTTCTTGCTGAGGAATTTGGTGAAGAAGTTGTGAACTCCATGATCATGCACTAAAGCATCAATGTAGTCTTTGTAAAAGACAAGTGGAGAGGCTCCTTGTAGCTCATCGTATGATGATGGAGGAGCATTATCTGAATTCTTATTTATACCAACATAGTATGATATAAAAACATAATCGGTAAAGGAAAATATATATGTGCATACTCCTTCGCAAAGAGTTAAAAACTCAATACAATCAGTTCCTTGTATAGCTGCAAAATGGTGAACTAGACCATGTATCTTCCTTTTAAACTGGTCTAGCACCTTACCAATTCTGAAATGAGTCTTAAAAGACTCTGAAATATCATAAATATTTTCATATGGAGTAGAAAAAACTAGAGGTATAGTGTCTCCATGAGTATACAAGGCCATAGTAGGAAAAGGATGTGCAACTGGGTAAAACTGATGGATGAGTAAATCTAAATGGTATATGGAATTGATATATGAACCATAGATATTCAAATAAAACCAAACATGTGTAACATAATTCCAAATATGAATAATGACATCTCTAACCAACCAATGAAAAATAACCAATAATTGAAACCAACAGAAACAAGTGACATTGCATAGGAATCCAAAGAGGAATCAACTAGCGAACTTGGATTTTGTATAGTCTTATGAGTATTCAAAGGGTGGGTAAATGGTATGGATGATTTCAAAACCTGCATATCATCTTGGAAACTTACTTCTAATTAATAATCATAATCATTTGGATGGAGTGAGAAAGAGATTGATAAGGACAAGTCAAGAACTAGTGAAAAAACACAAGTATTGGGAGATGGCTATAGTGAATTGTTTGGTGGTTTATCCAAGAAAGAAACTGATATTTATGATTCAAATATATTATAAAATGAATCTATATCACATATTTTATTAAATGATTTCACTCTAGCATTCAAAGCATAATTTGTATTTCCTTGGGATTGAGCATTGTGGCAGTGCTCTGGGGGTTCAATAGGCTCCCTTGGTTCACTTTTATTTGCAAAATATGGTAAATAAATGTTATTATTTTCAAGAAAGATATTCATGATGTCCATTTTATTCTTGAAACAAATTTTCTCAAAGTGATTACCTTTTCTGCAATAAGAACACTTGGATGAGATACCTTTCTTCTTGATTTTCTTCGTGGAATTCGAACCTTCATCAGTTGGATTTGAACCTTGATCTTCATCATCTGACTTTGGATTCTTCTCTTTCAATTTTTTTCTATTAGCTTTAAAATCTTTCTTCCTTAAACTACAAGAGCATGATCTTTGCTTTTGGATATTTTAAGAGCTCCCATCTAAACCGATTTGTATTTCTCTTTAGAAAGTGAATCAATGAATGTACTCAAAGAAGGCATTTTCCAATTTGAAATAGAAAGCCTAGCAGCATTGAAATTTGAAACAAAAATTGAGTATTTAGGACCTAATTTTTAAAGGATGGAAAGAATCAATTGATCTTCCTTCTTCTCAATTCCACATTGCTTGAGCAAAAGGATAAGTTACTTAAACTTGGTGAAGAATCCTTCCATGGATTCGAAACTGCTTGGACTCAATGAGATTAACTCAGTCTCCAATTAATTTGCTCTTATCTCAAATTGTACTCCAAAGAGATACTCAATTTTGGTCCATACTTGGTTTGGAGTGGTCAAGCCATCAAGACCAAAAAGAAGATTTGGAGAAATTGAAAAACAAAGTAATCCATAGGCCTGGTCCATTCAATTATGCCACTTATATTTTTCAACAATAGCATTTGGATCATTCTCTAAATCATTAAAAACTCTATAGAGACCCTTAATGCGCAGTATAATTCCAATCGTGGCCTTCCATTCATGATAGTTGCAAGGATTCGGGATCATAGCTGAAGAAAAATCCATGCTATATTGTTGATGCGCTCCTAGAGATTCTCTCTGCATCCTGTAAAAAACACTTTGAAGAAATAATTTGTAATCTCAATCAAGTTGTGCTCCCTTAAATATTTATAGTGTTAGAATATTATTAACCCAATCCATACTTTGGATAAAAATAATTAATCAGTTTTGGTTAATTTCCTATATTCTAGACTCCACTAGCACCACTTGGTCAATCCTCTCCATATTTACCCCAGGAGCACCTTTATGTTGATTCTTGTTAGATTATTCCAACTTTATTGACTGCCCATAATGGAAACTACACCTTCCTTTCTTTTTTTCCTTTAGACAACTGTATCTTTATTTTCAGTAGATAAGGGAAAGCTAGTCAAACTTAGAAACTAACATCTTTTGTGACCAACTCATCCTCCATGATTTTATCTCTAGATTCCATGATTAGAAAGTATTTCCATCACTCATCATCACTCAATCATGCTTTAGTAAATTCGTGAGCTCCTTGACAGATTTGGAAAGTGCTTTAGTCACATATGGGGGTTTATCATATTTAACAAGCCTGAATTATGAATTAACATGAGTTGTCTTCTAGCATTTCTATTTTTATTTTATAAGGATGTATTACTAATGTAATAATAATCAAATCAATTCGTCTGATCAATAGTCAATTACTGTTCTTCACTTCTTTTGTATTCAGTCTCATTATTCCTCTCTCTATTTTCCTTGTGCATGCTTGTGATAAATATCTTTGTAGATAGATATTTATCTTGTGCTTACACATAGTATGAAGCCTCAATTTCTTCATGGTATCATAGTTGTTATTTCTACATGGTATCATATCTTTCAAGTTTTCAAGTTCTACAGAGTTGAGGAGATATAAGTTCTCTGCATCAGAGCACATCCGGACTCTTATCCCTCTCTCAATAAGAGCTTGAATTGACCTTACAAGAATTTCTCATAGTTTATATTTGTGCAGGTTCCAAAGAGCATCTCCAGGAGTGCAACAAATTCTTAGCATGGATTCCTCTTCAGCTATGATCCTAACTCCCTTCAACTATCATGAATGGAAGTCCAAAATTGGCATTCTATTGCGCAGTAAGGGACTCTATAGAGTTTATTTGGCTTTAGAGAATGAGCCCAATGTTGTTGTTGAGAAAGCTAAGTGGCATAATAGGTTGGATGAAGCCTATTGGATTGCTCTTTCCTCTCAATTTCTCATGATATTATTTTTCATCTAGATGGTTTGACCACTCCAAACCAACTATCTACCAAACTTGAGTCTCTCTTTTGAGTACAAGATGAGATAAGAGCGCATCAATTGGAGATGATTTATTCTCATTGAGTCCAAGCAGTTTTAATTCCATTGAAAGGTTCTTCACCAAATTCAAGTCACTTGTTCTATTGCTCAGATAATGTGGGATTGAGCTGAAGGAAGATTAATTGATTCTTTCCATCCTTTTAAAATTGGGTCCTGAATACTTAGTTTTTGTGTCAACTTTTCATTCTACTAGGCTTGCTATTTCTAATTGGAAAATGCCTTCTTTGAGTACATTCTTTAATTCACTGACAAAATAGAAAGATAAATTGATCCATATGGGAGCTTTTAGAATCTGAAAGGGATAGTAACATGCTCTTATAGTTCAAGTAAGTATTAATGAAAAGACAAAAGAGAAGCAAAAAGTGAAATAGAAGAAGCCAAAGTCAGATAATGAATATGAAAGATCGAATCCTATTAATGGACGTTCAATGAAGAAAGTCAAAAAGAAAGGGAACACATCAAAGTGTTATTATTGCAGCAAGGGTTTTCATTATGAGAATAAATGTTTCAAGAAGAAGATGGAAATATTGTATCAATTGCTTGAGAAGCATAACATTGATGTACCAAATAAACTAGAGAAGCCTACTGAATCCTCATAACATTGTCATAATGCGTAGTCCCAAGGTAATATCAATTATGCCTTGAGTTCCAAAGTTAAATAATTTTCTCACATCTCCAATATAGATTAATTTTCTGATATATCTGAAAAATATCGGTGTCTTTCTTGGATAAATCACCTATCATCCCACTAGATCCATATCCAAATACTTGTGTTTTTTCACTAGATCCATCTCCCAATACTTGTGTTTTTTCACTAGATCCATCTCCCAATACTTGTGTTTTTTCACTAGATCCTGACTTGTCTTTAACCAACTCTATCTCACTCCATTCAAATGATTATGAATCTGATTTAGAAGAAATTTTGAAATATTATATTCATGTTATGACATCATCCATGCCATTTACTCATCCTCTAAATACTCTTAAGACTATACAAACCCCAAGTTCACTAGTTGATTCCTTATTGGATTTCTATAAAGTGCTACTTATAACTAATGATTTTTAAGTCTTGTCTATTTTTAACTAGTTGGTTATCCATTAAATTAGTCATCCTTGGATTTATTTTAAACATTTTTGTATCTAATTTAAACATCTATGGTTCAAATCTCAAGTCCATCTATCATTCAGAGTTACACATCCATTTGTTTTCCATAGTTGCTCATTTGTTTCCTACGATGGCCCTACATTCTCATGGAGAGACCATACCTTTGGTTTTATCTGCTCCATATGATAATATTTCTAATATTTCAAAGTCATTTCAGCCTCATTTCAGAATTGGGAAGGTGATACAACAGTTTGAAAAGAAGATACATGGCCCATTTCACTATTTCACAGCTATACAAGGAACTAATTGTATTGAATTCTTTACTCTTTAGGAAGGAGTATGCACATATATATTTTCCTTTTCAGATTATGTTTGTAGATCACAGTATGTTATCAAAAAGAAGCATTGATATAATTATCCTCCACCATCATATGATGAGCTACAAGGAATCTCTCATCTTATTTCTTGCAGATACTACACTCTAGCGCATGGTCATGGAGTTCACAACTTCTGCATCAAGTTCTTCCACCGGAAGCAGTTCGGTCAACTCATTCAAGTGAACAAAAATAAATAATGAAGACATGTTTTTCATTTTTTGCCTTGTCTTTTGAGGAAGGATTTTCCCCATGTGGTTTTGCCTCCTTCCTCACTTTTTCGAACAAAAATAATTGTCAAGGATGACCATAACCATGTTGTTGGGCCCTATATACATCTATATTTCAAATTATTTCAGATATCCCATCATAAATTTAGAATTAAAGAGGGGTTTTAGAATATTATAAACCCACTCCATAATTAGGATAAAAATAATTAATCATTTATGGTTAATTTCCTATATTTTAGACTAGGCAGTTGGTTGCGACTAGCACCACTTTGTCAATACTTTCCATATTTACCCTGGGAGTTCCTTTATACAGATTATGGTTAGATTATACCAAATTTATTAACTACCCATAATGGAAACTGCACTTTCTTGTCTTTTTTGCTTTTAGACGGCTTTATCCTGCTTTTTAGTAGATAAGGGAAAGCTAGTCAAGGCTTAGAAACTATCATATTTTGTGACCAACTCATCCTCCATGATTTTCTCTCTATATTCCATAATTATCGAGTATTTCCATCCTTCATCATCACTCACTCATGCTTTATTCAATTCATGATCTCCCTGACAAATTTGGAAAGTGTTTTAGTCACCTATGGGGGTTTATCATATTTAGTAAGCTTTATTTCTAAGCTAGCATGAGTTGTCTTCTAGAAAATATATTTTTCTTTTATAAGGATGTAGTACTAATGTAATAATAATAAAATAAATTCGTTGATCAATAGTCAATTACTATTCTCCACTTCTCTTGTATTTAGTCTCATTATTACTCTCTCTATTTTTCTTGTGCATGCTTGTGATAAATATCTTTGTAGCTAGATATTTATCTTGTTATTACACAAAGTATTAAGCATCAATTTGTTCATAGTGTAAGAGCTGCTATTATTAAATTTGTGAACCATTGATCTATAGGCAAATGAGATCAATTGAGAAGTGGAATATCAAAGATAATGTACACCAAACAAGACAAATTTGATACAAATATGAAAAGGATTGATCAATTAATAACAACATTAATATTCATTCATTCCAGCAGTAATACAATGTTGTTAAAATAGGTAGGATTCGAATCATGTGGATATGGTCCGAATATACCAACTAAACCTTACTGACTGAATAACTCAATGTGTCAAAATCACTATCGGAGATCACTAGACTTACTATAGATGTCTAAATCAGTCTAGAATCAGTTAAACCGGTTAAACTGATGAGGTAGGTGGAAAAAGGTGCCCCTCCCCATGCAACCATGCAAAACTAGCGCTAGACTAACTAAGAGTGATATAATTGATTGTATCAGAAGGTTGACTTAGCATAATTGCCTACCTATAACAACCAACTGATGGAGGTTGTTGGTGGCACTCGGAGTGGCTCCTTAAATGTAGGGATTGGCACCGGTGGCACCAATGGAACCAGTGGCACCAAAATCTAGTAAATGACTCCTAAGTTAGGCAAGATGGTCAATTATAGTATATGTGGACAAGGGAGGATTAAATAATCCTAACACCCCCCCTTAATGTTCTTGTAATTGTAACTTCAGAAGATATTCACTTGTATATTTTATATTGTATTTGTATTTTATTATTGTACCTCCGACGAAGCTGTGCATTCCTCTGATCGAGAGAGTCATCATTGTACTTGATTCATGTAAAGTCATTGAGGTTAACCCTCCATTGTATGTCGAAGCATTAGTCCCCAGAAATAAGTGGTAATTAGGTTATTAGAATCTCTTAGAGAAGTTGACCCAGTAGGAGAAAAAGTCAAGTGGAAAATAGGTATAAATAGAGAGAGTAACTCTCTATTTTACACACACTCACTCATCAAGAGCACATGAGAGAGAGAGGACAAGCTCACACAAGGGAGAGAGAGAGAAGCTGTCGAAGATCATCTTTATAATTTTGGGTTTTACTTTTGCTACTGGTGCTCAATCTATCTCTAAGGAAGTTACGGGGTTTTCTCCTTTATGGTTTCCCCGAGGAAAATTCTTTGTCTGTTGTCTCTTATGATTATTGTTGTGCATGTTATTCTCTTAGATAATATCCTAGATCATATTGAATAAACTGCAAAAATCTAAAATGGTTGCAGAGCCAAACTGAGAAGAGGGCATAGTGCAGCTGCAGAATCTATGGCTTCTTAATTTTTGGGTTTCTCCGCATAGATCATAAGGGAAATGAGGCTAGGATAACTCTCCTTATAAGGGCGCATCTTCCTGTTGAAGCATAATCTGATTCTGAGCATTTTCAATTTTTGGTCTGTCACTACTGCGAGAAATTAGGGCTTTTTACAGAAGTAGAATTTCGAGTGCAATCAACATAGGATTGTTCTCCTCCTCAAAATCAAAATTTTGAGACCAAGATCAAAATTTTTGGTTGGGTAAAACTCTGGAAAAGTCAAACCCTAATTTGACTCCAAACTAGAAAACCAGAACTGCAGAAGACTAGCTCTAGATCGTTCGGGCATCTCAAAGTGGTGAGATCTAAATCTTATGTATTTCCATTTGAGGTTCTCGTTAAATATGTCTCACCACACCAAGCTTGCAGATAAGCTTGAAGGAGCCGATAATTTCCGAGCTTGGAAGTATAGGATTTCACTAGTCCTTGAAGAGAATGCATTAGACACCTACATAAATGAAGAGGTTCCAGTTCCAGAGGGAGATGAGGATAAATCCTTACGCAAGAAGAACTTGGTCAAGGCCAAGAGCATTATTGCTGATTCTATCAAGGATCGCCTTATACCACATGTGTCTTCCTTAAAGACACCTAAAGATATTTTTGATTCCTTGACCAAGTTATTTGAAGGAAAGAATATAAATCGGAAGATGACTTTGCAAAATCAGTTGAAGAATGTGAAGATCCAGAATGCAGAGACCATACAGTCATACTTTACAAGGGTCTCTCAAATCAAGGAAAAACTTGAAGCTGTGGGAGAAGACATAGAGAATAGAGAAGTTGTGATGACCGCCTTGAATGGTCTCCTTAGGTCATGGGACTCCTTTATTCAAGGAATTTGTGCTAGAAGAAAGTTAATCACTTTCAGTAGGTTGTGGGAGGAATTCTCACAAGAAGAAGCTTGAATCGTAGCTCGAGAAGAAAAGATGGGAAATGAAGATCAAGCTCTCACAGCACACACCAATAATAACACAAGGGAACACTCTCATCACAATAAAGAAAAACATCACCACCAGAATCAGAGGGAGGCCCTTAGAAGACCCAGGAGAGATCTATCTAATGTCAGATGCTATACTTGTGTTGAGAAGGGATATTTTTCCAGAGATTGTCCCAAGAACAAAAAGAAGAAGAACAACAAGAAGAGACATCATGCTCACACTACAGAGGATGATGAACCACCCGAGAAGAGAACCAGAGGAGACAGTGAAGATTCTTCAAGCGATGAAGAATATGTTCTTATTTCAGCTCTCATAGGTATTGTTTCACATGGAAGCAATGATTGGCTTGTAGATAGTGGGTCTTCCAAACATATGACAGGATTTAAGGAATCCTTTGTGAATCTATCTAAACATGAGTCACCTCACAAGGTAAAACTTGGGGATGACTACCAATACCCCAGAAAAGGAAGTGGTGAAGCCACTTATAAGCTAAACTCTAGAAAATATTTGAAGATGAAGGATGTTTTATATGTACCAGGACTCAAGAATAATCTTTTCTGCATATCTGCATTGGATGCAAAAGATATGAGGGTTTCATTTATTGATGGCCAAAAGGAAATACCATAGATGATGCAGTAGTGATTGGAGAGAAAGAGGGAAGCTTATACAAACTGAAGGGCCAACCTGAACAAGCCTTGGTCCATGACTCCATGGAACCAAGTGAATTATGGCATAGAAGGCTTGCACATGTGCACTATAGAGAACTATCACTTGCAAGCAAAGGATTTAATGGTATTCCTGAAATCCAGACAAAGAATGAAGTCATATTCAAAGGATGTGTGAAGGGAAAGAACATAAAGAAGACATTTCCAAGTAGTGAGAGCAAAGAAAAAGGAATCTTGGAAGTCATCCACTCTGATGTATGCGGTCCAATGTCATCCAGTTCATTGAGTGGGTATGTATATCATGTTTCTTTCATTGATGATTTTTCTAGGAAGACATGGATATATTTATTGAAGAGCAAAGATGAAGTATTCAGTAAATGTAAGGAATTCAAAGCCCTGGTGGAGAATCACACAGAAAAGAAAATCAAGACCTTTCGATCAGACAATGGTGTAGAATTTACATCAGAATAATTCAAGGAATTATACAGAGAGTCAGAGATTAAGAGGGAGTTGACCACTCCATGCAATCCACAACAAAATGGAGTTGCAAAAAGGAAAAATAGAACGATTATGGAAGCAGCAAGGGAAATGCTTCATGATCAGGATATTCCCATGCATTTATGGGAAGAATATGCTAGAAGAGTAGTGTATGTACAGAATCGTACTCCACACAAAGTACTGGACAACAAGACACCAAAAGAAAATTTCTCCGGTGAGAAACAAGAAGTCGACCATCTCAAGATATTTGGTTTCCCAGTGTACATACACATTCCAAAGGATAAAAGAACGAATTTAGACCCTTCAAGAAAGAAGGGCATATTTGTGGGATATAGTGAAAACTTGAAGGCTTACAGAATATACTTTTTAGGATACAAGAAGATCGATATCAATAGGGACGTGACATTTGATGAAGATTCGACATACAACAAATCCAGAAAACTACAGATTGAAGAAATTGAAGAACCAAAAGTACCCAGGATCCGAGATACAACAATGAATGAAGCAACTCCAGAAAAAGATCGAGAAATGGAAGAACCTCAGGAACCTATAGATCCACCCCATGAGAAGAATTCTCACAAGATGAAACCAGCATGGGTATGAGAGGAAATTCTAGATGCAGAGAGATATGGTGCTTCAGAAGGAATACACAAAGAAAGCAAGAGACCTAGGCCATACTCCAGTTATGTTGCTTTGTTGTGCGAAATCATTAACAAGGAACCTTCCAGTTATGAGGAAGGAGCAGAAAAGAAAAAATGGAAGGATGCCATGATCGATGAATACCAGTTGATCATGAAGAAAGATGTTTGGGATGTGGTCCCAAGACCAAAAGGGAATTATGTTGTGACTTCCAAGTGGATCTACAAGATCAAGCATGTTTTAGATGGAAGCATACATAAATATAAAGCGATATTTGTGGCACGTGGCTTCTTCCATAAATACGGGATAGATTATGAGGAGACTTTTGCACCTGTAGCCAGATACACTTCCATCAGAACAATACCTGCTCTGGCTACAGTGATGAAATGGAAGATACAACAAATGGATTTCAAGACAACATTCTTGAATGGTGTAGTGCAATAGGAAGTGTATGTGGAGCAGCTACTCGGATTTGAGACACATGATAGGCAGACTCATGTGTGCAAATCAAAGAAATCTTTGTACAGATTGAAGCAAGCGCCCAGAACATGGTACGGCAGGATGGACAACTTCCTAACTAGTTTGGGATTTACCAAGAATAAAGCGGACTCCAACCTTTACTACAAGGTTGAGGAAGGGAACCTAGTGATACTCCTATAGTATGTAGATGACCTATTTATCACAGGTGAGGATGGGTTGATTACAGACACAAAGAGGAAGCTTGCTGTCGAGTTTGAGATGAAGGTCTTGGGCATGATGAATTATTTTCTAGGTATGGAGGTGTGGCAGAGTGCAGATGGAGTATTCCTTAGTCAAGGGAAGTATACAGTAGAGATCCTAAAGAGATTTGAGATGATGGACTGCAAGGAAATAGCCACACCCAAGGCATCGAACTTGAAGCTACGTCTTTGCGATGCTTCATCAGAGTCAAATGATGCCATGATATATCATCAGATGATTGGATCATTGATGTACCTGATGAACACGAGACCATGCATATGCTTTGCTATGAACACTTTGATCCAGTTCCTGATAGATTCGAGACAAGCTCACCTGGTTGCTGCAGAGCATATATTGAGGTACCTGGAGGTACAATTAATTATGGGATTGGATATGACGTGAATCAAAAGGTTAACCTGCATGGTTATGTTGATTCGAAATGGGTTGGTAGTGACGTATACAGGAAGATCAATTCAGGGTGATGCTTCCATATGGGATTAGGTGTGATCTCTTGGTTTAGCAGGAAGTAGTCCTATGTAACATGGAGTACAATCGAAGCAGAATATGTCGCAACTTGTTTAGCTAGTTGTGAGGTAGTATGGCTTAGGAAGCTACCGTCTAATTTGTTTGATATCCATTTAGAGGCGACTTGTATCTTCTGTGACAACCATATTCGTGTGAATTTGTTCGAGAACCTAGTGTTCCATGACAAGTCAAAGCACATTGAGATCAAGTACCACTATATCAAGGATATGGTGCAGAGAAGGGCAGTGAAGCTCTAGTATGTTGCGATGGATGAGAAGATAGTTGATGTGTTGACCAAGCCATTAGCCAGAGTAAAGTTTGAATACTTCAGAGAGAAGATTGGTGCACTTCAGATCGAGGTTCCTCCCAAGGGGAGGTGATGGGTCTGGAAGATGCAGATGCATGAGAGTAATTCTCACATGGTGGTAGGTGTGTCCTCCCATGGTGCATATGTAAGGGATGTGGTTAATATGTATGCATCTAGGTTGTGCTCTGAGTGACAATGAGATAATGTGAAGACAATGAGATGATAGTAGAGGATTCAGGTTTTGCGGAGGCATATCAGTCCTAGGATGCTCCTTCAGGTTTTGTAGAGGCATATAATCAGTCCTGGGAGATCCTTTATGTTTTGTAGAGGCATATAATCAGTCATGGGATTCTCCTTTAGGTTTGCAGAGGCATATAATTAGTCCTAGGATATCCTTCAGGTTTTGTAGAGGCATATAATCAGTCCTTGGATGCTCCTTCAGGTTTTGCAGAGGCATATAATTAGTCCTAGGAGATCCTTCAGGTTTTGCAGAGGCATATAATCAATCATGGGATGCTCCTTCAGCTTTTGTAAAGGAATATAATCAATCCTGGGAGATCCTTAAGGTTTTTTAAGGCAATAAGTCCTGAGCAATACCTACTTGATGATTTGAAGACGTATAGGGAGGCTAGGACTACATCTAGCATGAAAAAGGGTTGGCTTTGTAGAACTTCCTATAACGAGTAGATTCGAGAGATAGCACCATTTGATCCAGATGATGAGAACAATAGTATCAGTGGCGATGATGATCCAGCGTTGAAGACTTGTGCCTATATGTATTGATGTATGTGTTAAGAGAATGCCTTCCTAGTTAACAGGGAGTGTTAATGTAATTGTAACTTCGAAAGATATTCATTTGTATATTTTATATTGTATTTGTATTTTATTTTTGTACCTCCGACGAAGATGTTCATTCCTCCGATAGAGAGAGTCATCATTGTACTTGAATCATGTAAAGTCATTGAGTTTAACCCTCCTTTGTATGTCAGGGAATTAGTCCCCATAAATAAGTGGTAATTGGGTTCTTAGACTCTCCTAGAGAAGTTGACCTAGTAGGAGAAAAAATCAAGTGGAAAACATGTATAAATAGAGAGAGTGGCTCTCTATTTTACATATACACTCACTCGTCAAGAGTGCATGAGAGAGAGAGGACAGGATCGCACAAGGGAGAGATAGAAGCTATCGAAGATCATCTTTATACTTTTGGGTTTTACTTTTGCTACTAGTGCTCATTCTATCTCTGAGGAAGTTATGGGATTCTCTCCTTTATGGTTTCCCTGAGGAAAAATATTTGTGTCTCTTATCTCTTGTGATTATTGATGTGCATGTTATTCTCTCTGATAAGATCCTATATCATATTGAATAAACTGTAAAAATCTAACACTTAATCCTAACTTGGACAACTTTGGGCCTTGGGAACTAGGCTAGAATTCACCCATTACAATCTAAAAGAAATAAAATATCCTTAATAAACTAAGAGAAATGGGGAAAAACTCATGCGAACCCCCCCCCCCCCCCAAAATAATCAATGAATCAGGAAAACAAGCTATATTTAAGAGAAAATTTTCCTCTTTGGGTAAAAACTTGTAAATCTTTTGCTGCAATTTGCAGCAGCAATGTAGTATCTTGGTTCTTCTGTGCAGCAACATCCTGAGATTGTGCATGTGAACCTCTCAATTTTCTTCCAATCTGATGAACGTTCTTTTTGTTTCTTCTTTCTGGAGGAGGAATGGAATGGTCAATTTTGTTCTTCAGTGGGCCAATTTGTTGATAATTCGCTATCATCAAGTAGCATTTCCCTGGAAGTTTGTTGCACCACTCTGTAGATAGCGAAGCTGTGTGAGAGAATGCAACATGCTCATTCTAATTCTAGGACCATGTTCTTCTTCTATCATCTATATTTCCAGCACCATCCCCAACTGCTTCAATGAGTTTGTGGGCCCATTTAGGCTTAGGCCACTGATTTTGAATGGGAATTGGATTTGGATCCAGATTCTCATGAGGTAAAACCTCAATATCAATATCATGTTGATCTTGATCCTCATCATCTGAATCTGAAACATAAGACAAAATATCATTATCAATTGGAAATGGAAGAGTGTTTATACATCTTGTTGCTTCGGATGTTGGTGGATCAAGAAACTGATCTTCTTCAAACTGAACACTGTGCTCTATGAAGCATTCTAGTTTCTAGTTCCATAAATTTATATGATTTTTCATCCTCAACATATCCCAATAGTATGCATTCACTACTCTAGGATTGGAAGGCCTTTCTCTTGTCCATAGGTATCTTGGCCCAAGCTTTGCAACCAAAAACTATCAAGTGAGAGACATCAGGAGTATGCCCATGTAGTGCTTTGAAAGGAGTGGCCCTAATCACTTATTTGTGAGGCACTTTATTCTAAATGTATGAAGCACAGTTTATAGCTTCAATTGAAAGAGAAGGAGGAAGATTCTTTGCTTGGAGAAGACAAGCTGCCATCTCCTTCGATGATCTATTTTTCCTCTCAGCCACACCATTTTGTTGTTGTGTGTATGGAACTGAGTGTTCCATTTGAATCCTCTCTAATTCACAATACTGCTGAAAATATATTTTAATGTATCCGCCTCCATTATCTAATCTGATGGAATTGATCTTCTTTCTGAAACTATTTCAACCAAGGCTTTAAAACTTTTAAAAAATTTGAATACCTCTAATTTATGTTTCAAAAAATATACCCAGCAAAACCTATAACAATCATTAATAAAAGTAAGGAAATACCTAGAACTGTTGATTTATGTTGTTGGCATTGGTCCTGAAACATCATTGTGTATCAGATCAAGTGTAGAGGCAACTCTATTTGCCTTCCCAAATTCTTACCTCTTCTCTGGATACTTACCTACCAAGAAACCAGGACATACTCCATCTGATGTTTGGATGAGTGGCAAGCCCTCAACCATTTTGTCATTGTTAAGTTGATGGAGATATTTGAAATTGAGATGCCCAAATATCTCATGCCACACCTTGTTGGTGTTATTGGCATGATTCAATAGATTTGTTGGATGTGATGCAAGCAGGAAATGGGAGAACTCATATGACTTTAAGGCATGGTTAGCAAACCCTTTCGCTATGAGATTTCTTGTATATTTTTCAGTGATTTCCACTGATTTGGAGTAGAATGTCACTCTCTTGGGAGAGCCTGTATGAGTCATATGATAAACAAACAACATATTTTATACAAGAGAGGGAACATAGAGTACATTCTTGAACTCACCATGTTGGATTTTAATAGAACCTCTCCCAACATTTGGGATTTCGGAGTCATCACCCATATGAATGATAGGTCCTCCTGATAGACTAAGAGTGATGAAGTATTCCTTGGAGGAAGCCATGTGTTTGTATGCTCCATAATCTATTAAATAATATTTAGACTGAGTGAGGCCTACCTTCAAGGCATGGCACCTCTCATGATCTTCTGTTGATTGTCCAAGATCATATTTCTTTGCTCCTTGTGGAAGGGAAATATTGTTATGTTCAAGGAGTGTTGAAAGTTGGTTGATTGTCTTCTTCATGCACTGGCTCTCTGGATGAAAGCCTCTCATATAGTATGGACAATTAGTCTTCTTGAATTTCTTCTTTTTCTTGGAACCCGAGGCTCTATTGGAAGATATTTGATTCTCCTTTGGCTTTGAATCAGTGTTTTTGGTCTCCTTCCCTTTGTGCTTCTCTCTTGCTTGCACGTTGTTTGAGTCTGTCACTAAGAGTGCTTGATTCTTGGAGATATGAATCACTCCCATTTGAACCAATTTATCTTTCTCTTGTACTAAGGACTCAACAAAATCATCTAGAGAAGGCATCTTCCAATTAGGGATGGAAGCTCTTCCAGAATGGAATGTAGAGACAAAGACTTAGTACTCATAGCCAATCTTGCTCAGTAATGATAGAACTAGTTTCTCATCTTTCCTCTCTATTCCACATTGTTTACATTGCAGTACTAGTGACTTGTATTTTGTGAAGAATCACTGAATAGATTCAAAATGGTTGGGCTGTAAAGAAATCAACTCATTCTCCAATATGTTCCTTTGAAGCTCATCTTGTTCACCAAAAAAGGATTCAATATTATCCCAAGATTCCTTCAAAGTCCTTATTCCCTCAAGATGGAACAAAAGATCCCGAGAGATATGAGTGAAAATGAAGCCAAAGGATTCATCAAGCCAATTCAAAAACTTGTTCTTCTCAACATGTTGTTGGGGCTCATTTTCTCTGCCCATTGTCATCCTAAACAAGCCAAGCTTGCGCAAGGAAACCTGCATATCTTCCCTCCAATAAACATAGTTGAAGGGTGTAAAGATTTGGGGTACGAGAGTTGAAGAATTCATCTTTCTGTATGTTGATCAGTCAATTCCTCAAGAAGATACGTAGGTACCTACAAGTAACACTGCAAAAACCAATTCAATTCACAATCATATGTCAGTAAAGGATTTCCACCTCGACATGTGCACTTTCTCAAGTTCGTCACACCTACAGAGACTTCTCTGGACGAATCCAGAGTTAGCAAGGCAAAATTTACAGGATTTATGTAGAAACTCAGCTGCTTCTGGTGCACAACAGAGATCGGACAAGACTTGCTACTAGCCTAATTAAGGCTCTGATACCATGTTAAATTTGTGAACCAATGATCTACATGAAAATGATAGCAATTGAGAAGTGGAAATTTGTACTGGAATATCAAAGACAATGTACACTAAACAAGACAAATTTGAGACAAATCTAATAAAAATTAATCAGTTAATTACAACATTAATCTTCATTCATTCCAGTAGTAATACAATGGTGTTACAATAAGTAGGATTCGAATCATGTGGATAGGATTCGAATCTACCAACTAAACCTAACTAACCTACTAACTCAATGTGTCAAAATCACTATCGAAGCTCACTAGTCTAACTCTAGATGTCTAAATCTATCTATAATCGGTTAAACTAGTTAAACTGATGAGGTAGGTGGAAAAAGGAGCCCCTCCCCATGCAGCCATGAAAAATTGGTGCTGGACTAAGTGAGAGTTATCTAACTAATTGTAACTCAAGTTTGACTCAGTATAACTTCCTACCTACCACAACCAACTAATGGAGGTTGCTGGTGGAACTCGGAGTGGCTCCTAAAATATAAGGATTGGCACCGGTGGCACCAATATCGTGGTGGCACCAAAATCTAGTAAATGACTCCTAATTTAGGCAATATGATCAATCAGACTATATATGGACAAGGGAGGATTAAATAATCATAACAACTATTTCCAGATAGAGGGTTGATAGCTTGAGATCCCTTGCTAGCATATAGACCTTGATAGATTGAGCAACCTTACACTCTTATAGATTGAGCAACCTTGCGCTCTAATACCATCTAGATATTTGGTATCCTATGCTGTGATACCATGTAGAGATTTGGTATCCTATGGTTTGATACCATGTAGAAATTCAGCAGGTGAATCTTCCTACAAAAGATATTTCTTACAAAGATGCACAAGAAAAGTAGAGAGATGGATAATGCAACTGAACACAAGAGAAGTGAAGAATGACTGGAGAAACTTCCATGTGTTATTAATCAACAATAGTGTACATAAATAATAGATCCTTAAGAGGAAAAAATGAATTTCTAAGGAGACAACTCATGCTAGCTCATAAAGCAGGCTTGCCAAATATGAAAAAACCCCATATGTGACTAAAGCACTTTCCAAATCAGTCCAAAAGCTCACGGATTGGCTAAAAAATGAGTGAGTGATGATAAGTGATGGAAAATCTTACTAATCATGGAATATGAAGAGAAAATTATGAAGGGTGGGTTACCACAAAAGATAGCGATTGCCTAGTTAACTAGTTGTACCTTATCCACTTGTTGCTGTCACAAATGTTCTCCCCAAATTTATTTTTATTTAAATTCTGGGCCCCTCCTCATCATTTTTTGCTTGGTTGGATCGTTAAATGCTTGAGCCTCTCGGGCATATCTTCTTTTCGTTTTACTTTGAAGATTGGATGTCAGCATTTTCTTTGAAGATTGGATGTCAGCAGGTTTATTCATGCCATGTTCAATTTCGGTTAAGTCGTGGATTCCTGGCCGTGGAGAAGTAAAATTTTGTTCTTCAGGGCAGCCTTTACGAAGAAAACGACTTTGGTTGTTAACGCTACTCAAATCCTTGAGTTTTTCTTGTAATCGGGCCTCTTTTTGCTGTTGAATCGGAAGCTACAAAGTCTCAGCCTCTCCGCCGTTGTGGCTCCTAGATCTTTTCTTCGTCCGAAGTCTGAACCCATCCGACGCCCGATTCATTTGAGCCTTCGACCGCTTGCACGTAGCCCTAAATAGTCCGCCGTTGCGGCTGGAGAGATCTTTTAAACTTTCGATTGGGGTGTCTTCCGACGTCCGACTAAGCCTTTCCCCGCTTCCGTCGCTTGTCTTCAGCCCTTGCCTTATCCGTCGTTGCGGATGGAAGAACCATTCAGCCTCCGATTTCCTATCCTTTCTGACGTCCGATGTGAAGTTTTCTAGCCCGTGCCTCCGCACCGCGTTAGCTCCTTATGTTCCGCCGTTGCGGCCAGGTTTCTCTTTCCTCGTCCGGTGCCCGAAGCTTGTCGACCGCCGATTTATATTTTTGCCCACCCAAAGCTTAATCGAGACCTTGTCCGGATGAACCTAGCTAGTTTCTTGTGGATTTACCATTCTGGGCAGAAAATTTTAATGTTTAAGATCTCATTTCAATGATTAATGCACCGAAATTATCTGCAGGAGGAATTTGATAGACCGTTGAAACGACTTGGAGCTGAGAAAAGGACAAAACAAACGAATGACAGAGGCGCCGACTAGGAAGATTTATCGGTTACTGATCAGGATATAAACGCTCACAGAAAATGATTGGGAAGACAAAACGGCCAGAAGAGGAAGCTGAAACGTTGAAGATGCTGAAACGTCACACGCCGGGAGGCCACCCAGGGGGCAGCAGTTGTAGTTTAAATATTTGGAAGTAGGACTGAGATCGGGCTTTTTCCCTTGGAAAATTTTGTAAATGTTTGCTTGTAAGAGGAACTACTTCGTTTTGCAAAGGAAAATGCAATTTTTTACCTGTTGGAGAGAGTAGAATGGAATGTATCAATGCGACTCAATGAATAATGTTGAAGAGGAACTATTTCATTTTCAGCGGTGTTTCATTTGCTGTGAGAATGTTTAATTTCCTGAACCTATGTTCTTGTTGAATGTTCTTCGGTATCTTTTTTTGATATTTTCCACTGTGAGCAATTATTGTTGTTATAAAATGATCGGCTATCTGGTTATTTAAATATCTGTAAGTGTTCATGTGTCTTGAAAGAAATATCAGCTATCTGTGATTATTCATAATGCATGTGCAAGATGTATTGCTCAGCCAGAATGATAACCTTGCTCCCTAGGGATATATTAGATAGTTAGTTTATTTCTTATTGTATCTGATTTGGTTTCTTGCGAGCATAAGACGAGAGGTAAGAACCTGTGCATCACATTGTGACCGCTCCCTGCATCTTGATCGCTCTGCATTTAGTTAGGCACTTGCATCTCATTTCTTAAAGTCAAAATACAAAAAACTCGGTGGGCCGGGCCGCAACTGGTAAAGCCTTTGTTTTGTTTCTTGACCTACGGTAGCCGGACCGCAAACCGGATGGATTCCCTACTCCAAACAGTCAACGGGCTAGTTGGGAACGTTGATTGGGGAGAATCCCTTACTGTTTCCGCCTGCGAATTTCCAGGCCTCAACAGTTTTGGCACTAGAAAGAGGGCCGCCAGTGCATGGATGGCCGAGGAAACCCGTTTTACCGAGATTATTCTGCTGGTTACAGTTCTGAAAGTAGTGGACCGCATAATCCAATTCCGGAAGAAGAAAACAGAGAACATCTATATCTTGTTTGCAACGAAATTGTTAGCGATCTGAGAAGACATACCCGTGCTTATGTAAAGAAGATTGGAGGGTTGCCGATTATCCACGAATTTCCTAGAAGAGAGTACAAGAAGAAATACCGTCCTATAGTAGAAGATTCAGTGTTGGTTGGAGACTGGGAAGAACTTGTGGAAACCGCCTTACAGGAAGTTGAATTGCCTTTGAACCAAGTAGGCCCAGACACCCCTTACAGTTCTCCTATTCACACCCCTGTTGGTTCACCTCCGCACTCTCCACCTCAACTCATGGCTGGCTTTAACACAAACCAACCTCCACCTAATCCACCAAATCCACCGCCAGCTTGGAAAGCTAGATCACCTCTAAATCTGACCCCGCCTCTACATGACCTACCTCAAGCCTTTGAGAAGTTACTGCCCAAATTTGACCCAAATGAGAAGATCCTAGTGGATGATCATCTACAGAGTTTCTACTTGGTGATAGAAGGTCTGAAGGCTGGGGAACACGAAGATGTGGTGTGTAGACTTTTCCCGCATACCCTCAAAGGAGCTGCGGCCTCGTGGTATTTTGGATTGCCCGCCAACTCTATCCCAGACTAGGATACCTTTGAGAGAATGTTCAGAAGTAAGTACGCAGTCCAAAAGACTCATGCTGCCCTCATGAAAGGACTGTGTGCATTAAAGAAAGAAAGAAAAAAAAAAGTGCACAGTTTCACACAAAGGTTTGCAGCATATCTTAAAAATTTCTCTGAAACAGATAAGCCTTCAGACAAAGTACTGATTGAATACTATACTTCAGCTTTGGGCCCTGATTTGGCCATGTTTGCAAAAGGTAGGGCCAAGAATACTTTGACAGAGACCTATGAAGAGGAAGAAGTGGTGGAAGCGGAAAGAGAAAGCATTGAAGACTATCCAGAACAATCAGGAGAGAAAGGTGCAGGAAGAAAAACCTTATTGTTCACAAAGCCTAAGGAAGAAAAGTCAGCAGATTACGAAAGTATGGCTAAAATGATGCAAAAGCTGTCTAATAAGATCATAGACTTAGAAAAATAAAAAGAGGCACAGAAGTTCTTCAGGCCATATTATAAGAAAAGAGAGGACAGCAATCAGCCCCAGCCTCCTCCTCAGAAAACTGCATCCATGAATCTGACAAAGATAGGGATGGAAAATTTCTGTACCTTTCACCAACAACCTCATTCCGAAAAGAACTGTCCACAATGGATAAATTCAATGACATTAGTCATGAA
The DNA here is from genome assembly GCA_001517045.1 of Pseudotsuga menziesii. NCBI lineage: Eukaryota > Viridiplantae > Streptophyta > Pinopsida > Pinales > Pinaceae > Pseudotsuga > Pseudotsuga menziesii. Next base: position 68,385 of record LPNX010266801.1, read on the forward strand.
TCAGATGTTGGATTCAAGGTTAACGGAGGAAGATGATGATGAAAAGAAAGAAAGTGCTGCTTCTACCTCTACAAAAGGACAGGAAGAAGAGACCATGGCATTATGGAATTCTGTCTCCTTGCTCGATGCAGAAGATGAAAATACTCAGGGACACAAGGATGTCAGGTAAGCTAACGTGACAACTAGAAGCCAAGGGACGATTAGTGATGACAGTCTTTTACTTCCAAAGATTAGAAGGCTGCAAAGAAACATCAAGAAAAAATTTCAAGATAAATCCTTGGCTGATAAGGTTCCGGAATTCACTATTACCAGCCAAGATCCCAAGCAGAACAGAATGTTGCCCAAGCCAAACAAAGAGAAGGTGAGTTCTGATAAATCTCAGTCCATTAAACAACAAATTGAATATGACATTGTTGAAGATTTAAAGAAGATAAAGGCAAATGTCCCGCTGTTTGAAATGTGCAAAGTACCCCAGCAAAAAGAAAATTTGTTGAAGGCACTTGAAACGTCAGAAGAAAAGTTGCCCGCTGATAATCAGCCTCGGGACGAAGAAGAAATTGGACAAGATAGCACTGGAGGTAAGTCTAAAACTAAACATCCACCTTTCCTCCTGACGTTCGAAATCTTTAATCTTAACGTGCACAATTGTATGGTAGACTCAGGAGCGTCAATTAATGTCATGCCCATATCAGTATGTAAGAAAATAAACGGGCAGCCTAAGCCATCCACGTGGAGGGTGGTGCAATTGGATAGGACAGACGTTAAGGTAATTGGTGAAATGGAAGACGTCCTAATCCGCCTAGCATCCAATGACAGAGTATGCCAAGTTATTAACATCGTCGTGGCTGATATACCAGACGCTTACGACCTGGTCCTGAGCAGAGATTGGTCAGCTAAGTTGAATGGATATTTCGCCTCAGATTGGTCACATCTTTGGTTGCCATACAAAGGGAGTCCCAATCAGATTAAGGTTTTGAGAGAACCTCACATGAAGTACAATGTTACTCAATTGGATGAGAAGAATATACCAGTCGAATCTGTGTTGGGAAACTACTTTCTCGAACTGGAACCAGGGAATTATCAAGCGGAAGAGGCCAGCGACACATCTGACACCCAGCCTGATCTCCTTCGTTTTTCTCAGGCTGGTGAGATTGACTGTAAAATAGTAGATTTAGCAGCAGGAGTAGGTTCATTTTCAGTAGATAATGTTTTTTGGACTTTATTTTTTGACGGCTCGAAAACATTAGAAGGGTCAAGGGCAGGCTGCGTCCTTATTGATCCACAAAAAAATAAACACTTCCTGTCCTGTAGATTAGAGTTTGAGTGTACTAACAATACGGCTGAGTATGAAGCACTGCTGCAGGGACTCAAGAAAGCAATTGAGCTACAGGTTAGTAATTTAAAAGTTTTTGGGGACTCGGAAATAGTATCGAAGCAAATAAGAAATCAAATACATTGTGTTTCCCCTCATTTGAAAGCTTACCAAAATGAGGTATGGCAGTTGCTTAAATGTTTTCATGTGTTTAACATTATTTCAATCCCAAGAATAAAAAATGTAGCCGCTGATCTTCTAGTTACATCAGCCGCCAGGTTGGTTCCCACTAATAAAAAATGCTCTATTGAATTACTTTTCAGGCCATCAGCACCCGACATGATCACCAACTTGCGAGTATTTGACGATGATCAGCAAATAATCGAGTGCTTGACAAATGACGAGACCTTTAAAGGGGCCATTATCGACGATGAGGAACATCAAGCTGAAATGAAATATGACAATTTCATTCCCAAAGGGGTCAGAACATTAGAGAATATGTTTGACTTGAACGAAAAGTTTAGAAGACCCGCTAATGTGAAGACGCACAGCTCGACTCTACAGTTAGAGCTAATAAACTTAGGGACTGAAACGGATCCCAAGTTCGTGAACCTCGGCAAATGCTGTTCACCAGCGGAAAGAGACAAGTTCCTCAGTCTGTTTAAACAGTACAAAGATATATTTGCATGGACGTATGCAGATTTGAAGACCTACGACACCAGCATTATCAAGCATGTCATCCCTATTAAAGCAGGCATCAAGCCATATCAACAGCCGTTAAGGAAGATGTACCCCAAGTTGGAGCCACTGAGTCAAAGCGAGGTGAAGAAATTGTTGGACGCCAGGATTATTTTTAAAGTCAGGCACTCCGAGTGGGTGTCTAATCTAGTACCGGTCAGAAAAAATTCGGGAGAAATCAGACTGTGCGTGGACTTCAGAAACTTGAACCGCGCCTCAGATAAAGACAACTATCCGGTACCTCCCATGGAGCAATTGCTACAGATGGTTTCTGGTTCTGAAATGTTTTCATTGTTAGACGGGTTCTCTGGCTATAACCAAGTGTTGGTAGCCGAGGAAGATAGATTGAAGACCACATTCAGAACTAAATGGGGAACTTTTGCCTATAGAAGGATGCCCTTTGGACTGATTAATGCTGGAGCGACATTTCAGAGAGCTATGGACATATCTTTTCACGGACTGATTGGACGAAGTGTGGTGGTATACCTTGACGACATCACTATATTCTCAAAGAAAAGAGGGGAGCACGCTTTCCACTTAAAGCAAATTTTCGAGCACTGTCGGAAATATGGCATTTCCCTCAATCCTAAGAAGTGAGTATTTGCAGTCACATAAGATAAGTTACTGGGGCATATAGTTTCAAAGACAGGTGTATCTATAGACCCAGAAAGAATTAAGGCCATTGAACAAATCCCCATGCCCCATAATAAAAAAGGAATGCAATCCTTCATGGGAACAATAAATTTTGTGCGTAGGTTTGTGCCTGATTTTGCCCAGACTGTTAAACCATTACAGCAGATGGTCAAGCAAAATGCACAATTTAAGTGGACTGAAACTGAAAAGAATGCTTTCAATAAAATCAAGACTGCTATCGCACATGCGCCCTCTCTGAAAAGTCCAGATTTTGATAAGGACTTTATTATGTATACATTTGCGTCCGATGATTCATTGGCAGCTGTGCTTACGCAAAAGGAGGATGGGGGTGATGAATTCCCAATATCTTTCATAAGCATTGGATTACAAGGGGCTGAATTAAACTACCCAGCCATTGATAAGCAAGCATACGCAGTGTTTAAGGCAGTGAAGCAATTCAGGCCTTATATATTGAAAAATCGGACCAAGGTAATAGTCCCTTACCCAGTTGTAAGATCCCTTCTCATTCAAAAATAATTAGGAGAAAGAAGGGGCAACTGGGTAACAGCCCTTCAAGAATACGATCTTGAATTCAAGCCAGCCACTATAGTGAAAGGTCAAGGTTTATGCAAACTGATGACTGGGAGCAGAAACAACGAAGAACAAGCATGGGAAGATGAAGCCGAGTTGCATGTGATAGATGTTTGCCCTTTATTCACAGCTCCTGAGTCTTGGTACAGAGACCTTGTACATTACTTGCAGTCAGGGCTCCTGCCAGAACATTGGAATTCCAAACAAAGAAGAGCTCTGTGTCTAAAATCAGCTTCCTACCAAATCATGTAAGGCGTATTATTCAGAAAAAAACTACGATGGAGTCCTCCTGAGATGCTTGGAGAAAGAAGATGCTGAGAAAGTAATGTCTGAATTGCACGATGGTCTGGCTGGGGGACATTATTTAGGGGACACTACTGCCCATAAGGTCCTCAAAGCTGGTTATTACTGGCCAACGCTCTTCAGGGATGCACATGCGCACGTCAGAAAATGTGATACTTGCCAAAGATGCAGTGGAAGACAACCTAGAGCAGCAGCACCTCTAAAGCCTGTAATGATCACGGAGCCTTTCGAACAATGGGGATTGGACATCATTGGAGAAATAAAACCAAATTCTTCCCTGCTACACAAGTACATCCTCACCGCGACTGATTATTTCACCCGCTGGGTCACAGCTATCCCACTGCGCAAGATAAACGAAGATGAAGTCATCAAATTCCTACAAGATCATATCATGACCAGGTTTGGAGTTCCAGTTTCATTAGTTTTTTATAATGCTAAATACTTTTCATCCATTAAATTGACTACATTTGCTCATGATAAAGGGATAAAATTACATTATTCTGCTAACTACTATCCGCAAGGGAATGGCCTGGCTGAATCCTCCAATAAAAACCTTATTAGAATCCTGAAGAAGACCGTAATAGAAAACCAGGGAAGTTGGCACTCATCCTTACCCAATGCCCTGTGGGCTGACAGAGTCACCCCCAAATCTGCAATAGGTGTGTCACCCTATACCCTTGTGTACGGTAAGGAAGCTATCCTACCTCCCAATATCATGCTACCAGCTTCCATACTAGCCCAAGAGTCTAGGGGGTTGGATGATGAGGTTCTCCAAATAAGAATATATAATCTCCTGAAGGCAGAAGAGGCTAGATCCAAGGCTAGAGAACGTTTTAAACAACAGCAAGAGTCAGTTAAGAGTTGGTTTGACAAGCATAAAGCTGGGACAAAAGAATTTGAAGTAGGAGACTTAGTCCTCAAATGGGACCACCCCCATGACGAGAAAGGAAAGCATACCAAGTTCCAGCAGTTATGGGTAGGCCCTTTTCAGATTGTAGCCAAATTTGGCCCTGCTACTTATAAACCACAAGATTTACAGGGATGGCAGGAGAACCTGCCAGTCAATGGTTTGGTTCTCAAGCCTTACTTTTCTTGAGTTTCTTTCTTTTGTCTGCCTTGTATATAAATGAGCTGTGTGGTTTTTGTCGAGTCATGTTTTCTTTTGATTTAATTTTAAGTTTTTTCAATAAAAGGAACGAACTTGCGGTTGTTTGGAGGATATTAAGGTCTGTTGGGGATAGCAAATATGTTGAGTGACAGCCTGTGTGTTGCTAAAAGATTTCTTCCAGCCTAACAGTTTTCTCGAATAAAATGTTGTGTGCATTGAAGTCCTGCTTAACCCCTATGAATGAAACCGTATTCGAAGAGTCTGGAGTACTATGTCGGGGCTCCATCCACGTCACATTTAAAATGTTCTAAGGAGCGACAGTAAAGGACCCATGGGAAGAAGCAAGGTGAACAGTGTATTAAATATAAATGATCCCATGCCAAGAAACGAATGCCAAAAGGCAAATAAAGAGTCAAAACTTCTATAAAAGCATCATAAATCAAAGCAGGTGTTGAATCATAAGTACTTAAGGCCAAAAGATCCTCTCCGTCCGTGAGCTAAAGCTTAAAATATACCACTCACACAAAAGGACACTATGGGATAGAGGATCCTGAATTAAAATTCAGTAAGAAAGTCGCACAGAAAGACTCAAATGAAAGGGACAAAAGTCCAAAAGCACAAAAGAGTTAAAATGGCATGGGAATGAGGAACAAATGAATATTGTTGTTTACCATCTACTGCAATCCTGTGGTGTCCACGCTGTTAGCTACCTGAAAACAGAGGTAATAATGAAACTCATACTCTGGCCTCAACATAGTTGTCTAGACTTAAAGGTCTCGATTTTCCCTTTCCCCAAATGGACCATCATCAATGATTAAGGTACACATTTCTGTCGGTCGAGGAATCCATATGGCTGGAAGAATTCATTAGAAGCATTCTGGTTAAACAGTCTGTTGCTCAAAGTATAATCACCCAGAGCTCTAGGTTCACCAGGTAATTTCCAGTTGTTGCTGTCGCAACTGTTCTCCCCAAATTTATTTTTATTTAAATTCTGGGCCCCTCCTCATCATTTTTTGCTTGGTTGGATCGTTAAATGCTTGAGCCTCTCAGGCATATCTTCTTTTCGTTTTACTTTGAATATTGGATGTCAGCATTTACTTTGAAGATTGGATGTCAGCATTTACTTTGAAGATTGGATGTCAGCAGGTTTATTCATGCCATGTTCAATTTCAGTTAAGTCGTGGATTTCTGGCCGTGGAGAAGTAAAATTTTGTTCTTCAGGGCAGCCTTTGCGAAGAAAACGACTTTGGTTGTTAACGTTTCTCATATCCTTGAGTTTTTCTTGTAATCGGGCCTCTTTTTGCTATTGAATCGGAAGCTACAAAGTCTCAGCCTCTCCGTCGTTGCGGCTCCTAGATCTTTTCTTCGTTCGAAGTCTAAACCCATCCGATGCCCAATTCATTTTATCCTTCGACCGCTTGCACGTAGCCCTAAGTAATCCGCCGTTGCGGCTGGAGAGATCTTTTAAACTTTCGATTGGGGTGTCTTCCGACGTCCAACTAAGCCTTTCCCCGCTTCTGTCGCTCGTCTTTAGCCCTTGCCTTATCCGCCGTTGCAGATGGAAGAACCATTCAGCCTCCGATGTCCTATCCTTTCCGACGTCCGATGTGAAGTTTTCTAGCCCGCGCCTCCGCACCGCGTTAGCTCCTTTTGTTCCGTTGTTGCGTCTAGGTTTCTCTTTCCTCGTCCGATGCCCGAAGCTTGTCGACCGCCGATTTATATTTTTGCCCGCCCAAAGCTTAATCGAGACCTTTGTCTGGATGAACCTGGCTAGTTTCTTGTGGATTTACCATTCTGGGCAGAAAAGTTTAATGTTTAAGATCTCATTTCAACGAATAATGCACCAAAATTGTCTGCAAGAGGAATCCGATAGACCGTTGAAACAACCTGGAGCTGAGAAAAGGACAAAACAAACAAATGACAGAGGCGTCGACTAGGAAGATTTATCGGTTACTGATGAGGATATAAACGCTCACAGAAAATGATTGGGAAGACAAAACGGCCAGAAGAGGAAGCTGAAACGTTGAAGATGCTGAAACGTCACACGCCGGGAGGCCGCCCAGGGGGAAGCAGTTGTAGTTTAAATATTTGGAAGTAGGACTGAGATAGGGCTTTTTCCCCTGGAAAATTTTGTAAATGTTTGCTTGTAAGAGGAACTACTTCGTTTTGCAAAGGAAACTGCAATTTTTTACCTGTTGGAGAGAGTAGAATGGAATGTATCAATGCGACTCAATGAATAATGTTGAAGAGGAACTATTTCATTTTCAGCGGTGTTTCATTTGCTGTGAGAATGTTTAATTTCCTGAACCTATGTTCTTGTTGAATGTTCTTCGGTATCTCTTTTTGATATTTTCCACTGTGAGCAATTATTGTTGTTATAAAATGATCGACTATCTGGTTATTTAAATATCTGTAAGTGTTCATGTGTCTTGAAAGAAATATCAGCTATCTGTGATTCTTAATAATGCATGTGCAAGATGTATTGCTCACCCAGAATGATAACCTTGCTCCCTAGGGATAGATTAGATAGTTAGTTTATTTCTTATTGTATCTGATTTGGTTGCTTGCGAGCATAAGACGAGAGGTAAGAACCTGCGCATCACATTGTGACCGCTCCCTGCATCTTGATCTCTTTGCATTTAGTTAGGCACTTGCATCTCATTTCTTAAAGTCAAAATACAAAAAACTCGGTGGGCCGGGCCGCAACTGGTAAAGCCTTTGTTTTGTTTCTTGACCTATGGTAGTCGGACCGCAAATCGGACGGATTCCCTATTCCAAACAGTCAACGGGCTAGTTGGGAACGTTGATTGGGGAGAATCCCTTACTGTTGCCGCTTGCGAATTTCCAGGCCTCAACACCACTGAAAAACAGGAAAATTAGTTTAAAGGCATAAAAGGACAGGAAGGCGTAGTTACTAATCTGGGTAGTCAGTAAAGTTGGAAGAATCTTATCCAAAATTCGTATAAGGTGCTCCTATGGTATTTATGGAAATTTTTGACCAAGTGGTGGTGTATGGAGGCCAAATACCTAGTCTAGTACATAGGAAATCAACCAAAATGATTAATTAATTATATCCTAAGTATGGAACGAGTTTTTGATATTCTAACAGGCCATGTAATTTTAGGAAAGGGGATTACAGTGGGCCCTGAAAATATCAAAGCAATTGTAGAATAGAAAACTCCTACAAATGTATTGGAATCTCAATCCTTTATGGGATTGGGTGGGTACTATCGTAAGTTTATCCAAAAAAAATCTAGGAAAACCTACCTTATAACCCCCTTATAGAAAAATAACTCAAAATTTGTTTGGAAAGAAAAATGTGAGAATTGTTTTTGTTAGTTAAAACAATTACTGACAACAACACCTATTTTAAGAATATAAGACCCATATGAGGAATTTATAGTTTGAATAGATGCAAGCAAGGAAGGGCTTGGTGGGGTCCTAATGCAAGAAGACATGCCATTTCCTATGAGTCCCAGAAACTTAAAGAACATGAAAGAAACTATGTTGCACGTGATTTAGAATTGTCTTCCATAATTCATGCACTAAAAATGTGGCTACATTACTTAATGGGGAAAATATTTTTACTTAAAACTGGTAAATTAGGACTCCAGTACATGTTTGAGAAACCAAATTTAAATTCTAGACAAACTAGGTGGTTGGCTTTTCTGATTGATTACAATTTTGAGGTCAAACATATTAAATGAAAATAAAACAAGGTGGTTGATGCCCTAAGCCAAAAAACATGTCTTATATAAAGTAACAACTAGCTAATTCAAATCTAATTTGCTTGATAGAATCATAACAACAATTAAAAATGATGAATTTTATACTAAAATTAGCAAGAAATTCCAGGAAAATAAATTGGGACAGCAGCAGGAAAATTTCAGGATTAATAAAACAAGGTTAATGTGGTACAGAAATAGATTTTATGTGCTTGAAATAACAAAACTCGGAACTGAAATTTTAGAACAATTGCATAAACCATTGTACTCAGGACGCCCATGCTATCAAAAGATGATATCTGCAGTAAAGAAATATTATTTCTGACCTAAATAAAAGAATGTATAGCCCTTTTTTTGCAAAATTTAAGGATTGTCAAGTGGTCAAGACTGAACACCAACATCTAGTTGCTTTGTTGCAGCCACTTCCCATTCCAAAATGGAAATGGGAGGTGATAAACATGGACTTTATCACTAACTTGCCCAAAAGTAAGAAACCGAATGATGCTATATTAGTGGTTGTAGATAAACTATCTAGAGCAACACATTTTATTCCTATAAAGTCAACTGATAAACCAATCTGCATAGTAGACATCTTCTTGAAAGATATCTTTAGGTTGCATGGTATACTAAAACCTATCATATCTGATAGGGATACAAAGTTCATAGGAAAATTTTGAAAATATTTGTTTACAAGGATGAACACATAGTAAAATTTTAGTACCGCAAATCACCCACAGACAAATGGGAAAATTGAGTGCACCAATCAGACACCAGAAGATATGCTTAGGATGTACGTGATGCACAACCCAAAATAATGGGAGGCATGCATACACTTAGTAGAGTTTGCTTATAATAATGGTTACCAAATTCAACTAAAATGGCCCCTTTTGAAGTATTGTATGGGAGAAAATGTAGGACACCTGCTACATGGGATAGACCAATGGATAGACTGATGTTCAGAATAGATCTATTAAAAGAGATTGAGCAGTTTGTTAATAAAGTGCAGCAACACCTAAAGAAGGCACATTATAGGTAGAAAAGCTATGCTGAGAGAAACAAATGGAATAAAGAGTATCAGGTTGGGGAGCATGTATATTTAAAAGTAAAGCAAAGAAGATTTCTCTGCATTTTGGAACATGCAAGAAATCATCTCCCGTATATTTTGGTACATTCAAAATTTTGGCTAGAATAGGCCCAGTGGCCTATGAACTTTCCCTTCCAAATCATACATAATTTTTTTCATGTGTCTTTAATTAAAAATATATATTTACAATCATAAACATGTTGTGGATTGGAATCTATTGCAAGTGGAACTAGAATGGAAGTTCATGGCAGAACCCCTTCATGTTTTGGAGCGGAAAGAAGTTCAACTCTAGAAGAAGACTATAACCCAACTACAAATACAATGAAAACATTACAACCCTTAGGATGCTACATGGGAAAGGGAAGAAGAATGAAAGAGAAATATCCCTTTTTATTTCAAAATTAACAATAGAAAATACTAACACCAAGATGATGTTATTTTAAGGGGAGTGGGATGTAATATCCCAGTTTGAACACCCCTTGAAAATTTGTAAAGACTTAAGTGTTCATGTTTTGTTTAGACTTGATGTTGAGCTAGGAGACTCTGGAGCATCAATACTTTTGATATGTTGTTAGACTTGATGTTGAGCTAGCAGGCCTTGGAGCATCAATACTTTTGATATGTTGGTAGAATTGACGTTGAGCTAGGAGGATTTGGTGCATCAAGAATGTAAACTTAAATGTTTTGTTTTGATTTAGTATTGAGTCAGAAAGACTATGGAGCATCAATAATTAATATTAAATGTGTTTCATCTATCTTATCTACTTAGAATTCTAACTAAGCTGGGAACAACCACTTAAAGAGGGACAAGGAACACTAGGGGGATGACCCTTTAAATATTAATAAATGAAAATATTAAATAAAAAAGAATAAGAAAAAGGTTGAGAAAAGATTAATTAATAAATTAAAATAAATAAGGAAACAACCCTGACTACATCTTGAATGAAGAAAAATATAAAAGAATGAATGAAAATGAAAAGAGGGTCCTTTTTCCCAAAATAAAGAATCACTAGCCAAATGCAGGAGTGAACCCTCCCTTCAATGAAATAGTTGCAGAGATAGGAAATACAAGGGGTATTGGTTTGTACACCACTATAAGGTTTAGTTGTAAATCTTGGAGCACTCTAATGGCCATGTAAGAAACATGGTAGTCATGGATGGATTTGATATTAATTAAGGGAATTACATAACGTTTTACAATGCGCTGGCAAAACAACTTGCGGGTACTTTGCAATAGTTTAATCAAGAGATAGTGAAATTTTTTCCCTAATTATCCCTTGTTGTTATGCTTGGTCTAGGTCGGGGGTGATTCGTTGATCTAAAGTTACAAGACTTCTTAGGAATCTAGGGCTGGGAGGAACGTGGAAGTTCCCAATTCAGTTGGACTGTTAAGGTCAATAAGTCATTCTTATTCTTTCATCTTACTTTAAATATTATTTACTGATCTTGGAAGTAAATTCTTTTGGAATTTTTGTAGGATTTCATTAAAAGTAGATTTGTTCCATTTTGAAACATACATTGTTATCATAGTTTTTCTTGAAAGATCTTACAGAAGATTTATTTAATCTCTCTTTTTTAGATAGGAATGCAAACTATATATTAAATTATTATTCTTAAAAAGGTTCTTTAGGAATGTAAATTATTTCTGTAAGGGTTGAAGATGCTAATAAATAGGTTTTTATTTATAAGATTACACTAACTGCCTTATTTTAAATTTTGCAAAGGTAAGACTTTATGTTTCAATGCAATCTATTTATTTTATTGCAAGTTAGATAATTCATAAATAAATTTAGGGATAAAAGATCCCCAGGAAGAAAACTTTTTTAAAAATCCAACCATTGAAGAAGGAACAACTAAGTTCCTCCAACACAAGGTCTTTAGTGTGTGTGTGTATCAACAATATTAAATTATATACTTCTCATATTCTAATATCGACAATATTAA
>LPNX010266801.1:80081-107886 GCA_001517045.1 Pseudotsuga menziesii
AACTACCTAAATTTATAAAAATGAAGCATTGAATGTAGTCAATTCTTAAACAAGAAAAGGCTCATGATCTCTGCATCAATGCTATTGTGAAAAGAATCAAGCAAATTCAAGAGACTTCAAAAAGAATTGAACATAATGAACCCGAGTAAAATACTGATAAGTCATGTCGTCTTCCTTCTGTATAAAAGAAAATGAATGACCTTAACCTTGCATATAGTATTCAGCCTTTAATAGGACCTTGCCCATCATAATCAAGCCTCAAAGGAGAGTAATCCTTTGTTTACAAATTCTCAATGTCCAAAAGACATTACAGAATGAAAAAATGTGAAACTTATTATATAATAATGAAAATATTACTTGTAGAGAGAAACAAATAAAGTTTTTGCATCTTACATAGATACATATCCATATAATAATTGAAAATAAAACCTCTAAAAGAAGGTCAACCCATTCTTATTCTACATGATGTCCATTTTAAGAAGAAAAAACATTATCCATTATACAGAGAAAATAATGAAGTGAAACCTCTAAGGGTGTATTTATAAACACACAAACAGAGTTAGAATTAGATTGTTCCAAAATAATTAATATGGAGAACGGAACATATACGATCTCATTAAGAGAACATAGAGAACTTGAGACTTAACAAGGTTTCACACAGGAGGAAGTCGAGACTGGAATATCCCTCCATAGCTCAAAAAGGAAACAAGAGTGAATGAGGGAACCTTTGGAATTCCAGTGAATATCTCAGTGAATTTCCCAAAGTGTGGATATAATTGCACAGACAATAAACTCGACGTGGGAAAAAATAGTTAACCTTTCCACCAAATCCAATACACGACATTAATGTGTCGAATCATGGTAGGTTTGGATAGTTCATTATTCAAATTTGTATGGCATAAGGTCCATCCATTATAATAACTTATATTTGCATTGTTGAATTCCCCTTTTAAGCCTAATGAAGGTTATGGGTATTAAACCATAGGAATATATGTATTATATATTTGGTATAACATAAGGCATAAAATAAGCTCGTTATCTTTTACAAGAATTAGATTTGATTGGTGGATGTGGAATTGTTCCTCCATACAAACCTAAAGACATAAAATTTCAAAACAAAGTAAGTTAGTTGATAAATCTATGCGCATAGGGAATATATGTTAAATAGTTATAGACTTGTGACTATATCCAAAATATAATGTATAGTTGAATGAACAATTAGTAATCTCACATATATTATGAATGTCTTGATACTTGAAAAGCCCAAGATTACATGAGGTGCAATTCCCATCGATAACTAAACCTATATGAGAAAAGTGATAGGAAATGTTATCCATTGAGCCAAGTAAGCAATGCTCTCTAAGCCAGGTTGAAACCTCTCTTAGCTTGACAAGTTGAGATTTATCCAAATCAAATATCAACAAATAAGTTTTTATGTTTGACAAGTAAAAGGTCATTAAGTTTTTAGTTATTTTCCATGACCAGTGTTGTGTTAATGATAAACATTTTGACAAATAAAAATAATGATCCATTAATTATTTACTATTAGTTTTAAATAATTTCAGTAAAAAAAAGTTGATCGACATTTTTTGGGGACATTGCATCCCCCCTCCCCCCATGAACATGATGTCACTTGAAAAGTGTTCAATGGAAGGGCAATTTCCTTCATCGCTTCATCCCTGATTGTGCCACTCACACCCATGGTTTCCTGTAGCTAATTAGGAAATACATCCCTTTCCAATGGGATGAACAAGCCTAAAGCTCATTCGAAAACTAAAGCAAGAATTGCTCACCATCGTGACCTTATGCTTCCTCATCTCCATCTGAGTGAACCTCTATGCAATTATCCACACCTTTACTCATGCACATATGCCCTAGATCCCATGGCTCCTTGCAACTGTAACAAACTTATTCCTCCTTAAATCTTTTCGGGTTGCAACATATAGCTTGTTTTTCCTAGTCCTATCCTTCTATAGGGGCTTATTGTCTGTCTTTCTAAGGGGTGAAAGGCTTGGACTGTAATTTGTTCTTTGGGATGGTGTCCTCCATGTCCCGAACTCTAATGATGGCATCCTGTAATTTCACGAGTTTAAAGGCCTTAATCCAACCATGCAATTACTCTGATAGTCCCTCGGTGAACAAAATAATGTGACTAGACTTCAACACATCTGCCACCATGACTTCAAGCCTTTGAAACTCTGAACTGTCAGTATCCAATTTACTTCTTTGTTTGAGTTGTGTCAGCTCTCTGAAATGTGGCTTTGGATCCTTGTTGTCAAACATGTTGATCAATCTCTGCATGAAGTCCAAGTAGGAAGTAATACTAGCATGCCTCTATGTAGCCAATTAATGGTACCACCACTCATGTGCCTCTCCCTCTAAATCTAGGGTGGCATATCTAATCACCTTGGTCTCCTTCTTGAAATTGAGTTGGAAATATGTATCCAAATTCTAAACACGCACTCTCGTTGTGCACTTGTTAGACCCATCAAAGGATGGAATAGTCAAATTTCCAACCTTCCACTGCAAGTCAAAGTTTGGTTGACCCTTGTTGAATTCTCTGGGTTTGTTTCTGTACAATGAATGTAGGCCGACCATGTGTAAAAGTGGTTTGGCATTGTGGGACAGTGAGAAGATTTTAAAGGTCTAGAATATCAATGACCCATAATGAACTTGGTTCATTGATCTTCAACCATCTTAATTGTTGGACATGTGATAATGGACTTCATCATATTGGTTGTATATCAATGTACTCTTATGTCCACCGTCGATTTTCCTTCAACCCAATAAAAAAAATCGCTTGTTACAACACTCATCATTTATAATATAATAATTACATAGAGGGGATGTTGTAAGGCATGCTTCTAGTTTTATTATAGTGGTAGGGAGCTGTGGGATAGAGTATATCATTTTAATTTGATTGTATCAAGTATGGTCATGCAAAATTTTAGAGTGTGGTTTAGAAGTAATTATTGACACCTCAATTTTCTCTCTTCATTGCTACCAATAAGAGGCAATACAAGTCCCTAAATTCTATCAAAACTACACCTTGATAAATGAGTACTCTCCTTCAAATGCTATGTTCCATACATGGCCTTAAGTCCTAACCATTATCTTCTTGCCATTGACCCCTAAACCTTAATCAATACAACATTACTAACCCCTAACCTATATAACTCCAGTGACCCCTAACCAACTCCAACCTCTAACCATTATGAACCCCAAGATGCTTGTCCAACCTTAACCACTAACTAGTGTAACCCCACTAACCCATAAACCCTAATCCACTACACAACTCACTTCTAATACATATCAACCTTAATCCTTAATCCATGTAGACCCACTACTTTCGTAACCTCATAGCCGCCCTAATTGTTATCCCATATAACCCTAGTAGCCCCTAACTAGCCTTAACTCATAACTATTATAACCTCAAAAGCTCCCAAGTGTTCTTAACCCTTGATGACAACAACCCCCCCCCTACCCGCTAAAACCTAACTCCTAATCCATTAATCCCTAACCACTACACCATTACCCCACAATGCCTAGTGACCCCTAACCCTTACACCATATAACACCTATCAACTAAGTTTGGTTCTAACTGTCCAAAGAATCTCTTTTTATCGATCCAATCAAGAGTTCTAGTGAGCCATGTGACGATATCAATGGCCAATGAATCTCCATGGTGTGTATTATTATACATATTTATGTTCAGATGAATCTCTATGGTGTGCAATGCTATACAGTTTGGTTATGGTGTGTTGAACACATGGGGATGGCCAACGAAACTATTGAAATTTGTTATCAATGGAAGAATAGGAGACATTAATGGCTTAAGATCATTTAATCATCCCTTGCCTTTTAACATGGAGACAATCAAAACAATGTTCAAAGGTTTCTATATCGACGTGTTAACATGGATAAATATACGTAAATAACATGGATAAAACAACAATATCTTAAGACATTCAAGAAATGATGATTGGAATTGCTTAAATTCAAATCTCCAAGCCCGTGACAATAATATGATGTTTAGAAGTATTGATAAAGCAACATTATAAATAATCTAAGAAAAAAAATTGCAGACAATTATGAGGCCAAAAATGACAATATTTATGTCAAATTTAACGTCACAATAAAGGTCTTTTTTTACCACAAATGTGGTGGTGTGTGCGTGCATGCTTGTTTTTTCTCTCAATTAAGAGTGTAAAATTTAAAATTTAAATAGGAAGCACGATCAACAAGAAGCAATGATTATTTCCTTGCTAGTTGAATTCCAAGAATATTTTTTAAAAACTTTTCATATTGTTATTATTGTTGTTGTTATAATATTTTCAATTATATTGTGCAGTGCTTCTAATTCAAGCTATTAATCTTCACAAAAATTGCAATTAAAAATACATTGTTTAAACCATGAAGTCGTTGACCAAAATTCAAGGTTAGACTTTTCCTACCCGAGTGGTTACATCTCATGGGGATGCTATGACTAACTCCCCTATCTTCACCCCAGAGGACTTCCCACCTCTAGCTTGCCTTGGGCCCTCAGTACCCTCTCTGAGGCCACCTGATAACCCTTGCTCTTCCCCCGATTTCTCTGACCCAGCCCTCGTGAAATCTCTATCCATTTTTTCTACAAAATCTCCTTTATCCCCTTCTACCTTACCTTTGGACTCCATTTGCTTCGAAAATGTTACCATCAGGAAACCAAAGAAAAATACTTCCTCTGATTCCTAGGTGGGCTCTGGGCCTCCTCCTTTAACCTGAGGGTTAGCCAAACAAAAAACCCTTCGCTCTCTTCTTCTTTCTTTTGCTCCAGACATGGTACTGCTCCAAGAGACCATGTGCAATCATTATCATGCTCTCCTTGCTTTCTCAAAACTTCTACGTGGGTGGGAACTTTGTTCTCTAGACGCTGTAGGCTTCTCGGGTGGTCTCCTTATGGAATGGAACCCTCTATCTGTCCGCTGCAAGGCCTTTGAGACCTCAGCTGGTATCCTGGTAAAAGACATGTTCCATGGCTCTTCTACTACCTACTTCATCATGAACTATTATGGCCCCTATCTCAACAGAGTCACTTTTTGGAACATCGTGGTGGATGGAGGTTTGCTTGATTTAACTAATCTTATACTGGCAAGGTACCTAAACTTTACTCTAAATGATGCAGAGATCTGGGGTAAAAAGGATCGCCTGGACCCACAAGCTCCTTTTTTCTCTCAGCTCATCAGAGACTCCAACCTAGTTTACCTTGCTGCTCCATGTGCGGGGCCTACTTGGAGGAATGGGAGGGCTGGTGAAGAAGGTATTGGTAAAAGGCTTGATAGATTTCTGGCTTCTGTCTCTCTTGTGCCCAACCTTTCTAGACACATAGTTTGGGATTTTCCCTATGATGTCTCGGATCACTACCTGGTCTGTCTGGAATGGAATTCTCAGGCCTCTGTTCACAACTTTCCCTTTAAGTTTAATCGGAACTAGCTCTTGGAAGAGGGTTTCTCTCATCTTGTGAAGGATAGTTGGACTTCATCATTGCCCCTATGTTCAGGATGACATGTATGGTCTTGTTATGAGGCTCAAAAGGTTAAAGGAGAAGGTCAAGGAATGGATAAAGACCAGGAAATTGTCCATGAAGAGAGAGTTATCAGAGATTGATTTAGATATTCATTCTCTCTTATCTTCTTGTCCATCGGGCATATTATCGAAGGAAGATACGAATTTTCTCCTTGTCTTAAGGGGTCATAAGGAAAAACTGCTAGCATAGGAGCTCCTGTCTTGGAAGTTGAAAAGCATAACCAAGTGGGATGAGCTGGGTGATGCTAACAAAAATACTTTCATAGTCTGGCATCGGCTCATAGGAATTTTAATTCTATATGGGCCCTCAAAAACGAGGAGGATGTTTGGGTGGAAAATGATGACCAATTAAAAGAGCTGGGTGTTAAGCACTTTTTAGATATTTGCAAGGATGATGATAAGTCAAATATTGTGGATTAGTTGAAGGTTATACAACTCTTCTCTTCCTATATCACTAGGGAAGAGGCAGAGGTCTTTACTACTGAGGGTGAGGTTGAAGGGGCCCTAAAATATTTCAAAAGGGACAAGAACCCAGGTCTGGATGGATGGCCCATGGAATTCTTCCTTTGATTTCTTGACTTGGTGGGAGGCGATCTCTTAGCTACTGTTGAATCCTCTAGCAAAGAGGGGAAGGTGATCTCCTCCCTTAATTCTACTTTTTTTACTTTGATCCCCAAAAAGGAGAAACCTCACTCCTTTGCAAACTTCAGGCCCGTATCCCTTTATAACCTAGTCTATAAGCTTATATCAAAGATTGCAGTGCTAAGGTCGAAACCCTTCCTAGACAGATCTATCTCGGCTGAACAATTTAGCTTCATTAAGACCGGGAAAATTATTGAACCTGGTGGCATTACATAAGAGGCTCTGCACACTATAAAGACCAAAAAAAGGTGTGCCCTAGTACTCAAGCTGGACCTGGTGAAAGCCTTTGATCATGTGAACTAGACTTACCTAAGACTCATACTCTTACAAATTAGCATGCCCCTGGGAGGGGTAAATTGGATCATGGGATGCCTTTCCTCTTCAAAGTTCTCCCTATTGTTCAATGGCACTCCTTCTGCTTTCTTTACTTCTTCTTGGGGCATCAGGAAGAGATGCCCTTTCTCCCCATTAATTTTCATATTGGTTATTGAGGGTCTCATCTTGCTCATAAAGGATGCAAAGGTAAATGGGAATATTTGGGGAATAAAGATCTCTGCTTCTTTGGCTCTAACTCACTTGTTATTTGTTGATGATGTGGTGCTATTTGGGATTGGTAGCCTCGAGGAGTGGATGGCCTTTGAGGTTATCTTAGGCACATTTTGCTCTACTTCGGGAATGTGCATCAGTGTTGACAAATCTGGATTTCTCTTTAATGAAATGGACGAGGTGGTTTTAAATAATATATTTCATTTCCTACCCTAAAAAGCGGATCCTATTCATGTGGGATTTAAATATATTGGATACTTTATCAAGCCTCTCGGCTGCGTGGTAAATGACTGGAGATGGTTACTAAAGAATTTTGAGAAAAGGATCAATCACTGGTCATTTAAACTGCTATCTTTGGGTGGCAGACTTGTTCTCATTCGTGTTGTTCTCACCAGTTTACCTGTATACTGGTTTGCTTTGGCTCTGGTAGGCAAGGCCATCCTTAACAAAATGAGACAACTTATCTTCTCCTTCCTTTGGAGATATACTGGTAACAGGAACTGTCTACATCTGGCCGACTAGCACACCTTATCAAGGCCCTTTAAGTTCGAAGGATGGGGCATTAAGAATTTAGATTGGTTCAACACTTATTTAAGACTCAAAAGCTTGTAGATGGCTCTCAAGGGCTTTGGTTTTTGGCATCAAACTATTTGTTCTAAGTACTTAAAATACTGACCTGTCGAAGCCTGGTTCCGCAATAGGAACTTCTCAATTAGAGGCACCTCTATATTTTGAAATGGTTTCTTAAAAACACTCACTTGGCTTGGAAAGTGTCTGGGTTGGAGAGTAGGAAATGGAATGGGAATAAATATAGGAGCTGGTCATGTTATCGATTTAGACTCTTGCGTTTATCTCTCAGAAGATCTCAGAGAATACTTGTTAGACTATGCCATCACCTCACTACAACATTCTCACAATCCTATAGATGGTGCTCATACTTATTGGTTGACAGTAGACGACTTAGACTTGGGAGGAAGATGGAAGTATGAATGGAACAACTACATATCAGGTCTTTCTCATGGAGGTATAAGGCTCAATGAAAATTCTAACTCCCTTTTGTGGACACAGAATAAAAAAGATGGGAAGGTAACTGTCAGTCTCATGTATGATTTGATTGCAAATTCAAACCTTATGGCGATCCATAAAAAAGGTTTTTTCTCGAATCTAGAATTTCAAGATCCCATTGAAGATCAAATGCTTCCTCTAGTTAGCAATTGAAAATCATATATTAACTTGGGATAATCTAATTAAAAGAGGCTGGAATGGGTCGATTAGATGTTGCTTATGTTTCAGGAATGAGGAATCTGTTAGTCACATTTTTATTGAATGTTCCTTTGCTCAACATGTCTTTCCCAGCCTCTGTGATAGTTTTAAGTGTAGGCCTCCGTGCCCCGACTTCTCTCTCCACGACTTCCTGGAGGTTTGGTCCTCCCAGGAGGATAAATTTTGGTATCTCCCCCTCTTCATGTTCTGGAGCATATAGACAACTCGTAACCACTGTATCTTTGAAGATAGAGTTGTGTCACTCTACAGTATTTGGAACCAGGTGGTATACCTTATGCATTCTTATCCGGTTCCGGATTTATAAAAGAAGACTCGGGTCATTGGTTTAGCTACTGTACTCGATTATCCATATGGTTTCTTTGATGCAGCGACATCAGTCAAAATGGGAGGTGCAAGCATCTTTCTTGCTATTAGCAATGTACACTCCTTCAGTATCAAGTTGGTATGTGGTCTCAACACTAACACAAGGGCAGAGCTTCTGGTTCTATGGGCCCTTCTCTATTTTGCAAAGGGCATGGGTATTCCCTCCCTGCACATTTTTGGTGATTCTTCTATGATCATTAATTGGGCAAATCACAAGGCCTCTTTGTCTTCTCTTGAACTGATCCACTGGTGTGAATGTATCAGTCGTATGATAGATAGTTTTCTCCTGATCGACATTCGACATGTATACAGAGATTACAATATGAGAGCATATGGCTTATCCAAATATGCTCTCTCTTTGGCCTTTGGCCATTGTTCCTTCATTGAAACATATGAGGAAGTCATTATTGGGGGTGGAGATTTTCATCTCTTTTAGAGCTATGTGTTGGAGCTCAGCCTCCTTATCTTTTAGGGCACTTGATTCATTTTGAGTTTTTTGTATCCTTTGTTGGATTTAGCATTGCCATGAGGACCTCTCTGGATAAGCTTTCTGGTCTCTTATTGTGATCTCGGTTTGCGGTCGATGCCTCCAAAAGGGAGAACTTTTGATCTTACTTCCCAATTTTTTCTGTTGTAAGTTTTCTGGGTGCTTGTGGTTTGTACTCTTTTTCAGACTTTGCACGTGGAGGTATTCCGGGAAAGATCCCCAGTCTTGACTACTTTGTAAAATTCCCTTTGATTCTTGATGAATATCAAGTTCTAGATTTTTTCTTCTGAAAAAAAAAAAAGAAAAAAAATTGTTAAACTTTTCAAATAAAGAATCAAAATTGCATAAAGCGAACTAGAAAAGTTGTTTGAATGTTGGACGCCAAAGGAATAAATTGCATTACAAATATAACACTCTAGACCATAGCAAATGCCATGTGTGCAAACTAAATGAACTCAAATTCATGCAAATTCATATAAAGAGACATATAGAAGGTAAAAATTAAAAGGCATGGAAACATACAACACAATTCAAATGATGTATATTCTAAACAATCATATATGCACTTGCACATCAAAAGGTTAATACACTAGACTTGTTAACAATGATTTTTCCCTAGGAAAAATCAATGTTAAAAGCCAACACATTTGTAAATACGATATGTGATCACTATGAACTTCTCAAAAATTCACCGTGATTGATCTGACACTGACAATTCGTGGTACATTAGTAGTGGATTGGCATCAATAATTCTAGAATGCTTTGCCCAAACTTGACACATGGTTAGATATCTTCAAGAGTTTCCATGAATAATGATTCAAATCGATTTATTCAAACATCCATTCATATCAAGGGACATAATATTCAATGCATTAATTAGCACATGCATGGGCAGGCGAAGACTCCAAAAGGGTAAAATTGAAGTTTCAAGAATTTATTTCTTGAAATTTATATTCATAGAAAAATCACCTTTCTTCAAACCCGAGGACATAGTATATATCCTCTATGGAGATGATGATACTCTTTTTTTCTCTTTGAGTTCCAATCAAAGTTTGTCAAAATTAAGGTTTTTGCACTCTAAAAAGTAATTACATTTTTAGATACCCTTTGTTGACTATGGCATTGGGGGGCACATGTGGTGATTATCCAAGACCATTAAAAAATTGGTTAGAATTATGGTTTCTACAGTTCACGATCTAACCATATTAGGTGAAATCTGAAAATCGGGTCAAAATTTGGGTTTCTCTCAATTATAGAAGCAAGGGGTATACATGGATTGCACATGTAATATTTTCATGTTGATACTTTGACTTAATGATTTGTGTATTTCTTGATGACCATATGCATAGTGTTCCCCAATGGAGAGATTATCTAGAGATCAACTTACTTGCTACCCAAGTCACTGACATGGGGCATCTACTCTTAGTATATTTTCAAGGTTGACTTTCCTTGTAATCCAAGTTCCCTCCATTTTGACTTTTCTTGCAATCCAAACAAGCTATTGTGAGGTTGTCTTGTTGACTAAGCAAGAGTGGAGGGGGCACTCTTTGAGAAGATTCTAGTGCCTTCTAACCTGGGCTCCACCTAACCTATTTTCAATCCATGGAGAAGTGTGTCATGTTTAGGAGTTTAGTTCAATGTGACTTCATTTTAGTTGACTAATCCCTCAATTCACATTATTTTAGTGCCAAGCATACACATATTATTCAAGGGTTGCTCAAGGCTTAAGAAAACCTATTCAAGGAGAGTTAGATTAAACCATGATGATGTTTCCTATTTATTTCGTATTCAATTGATCAATCTGTGGACTAGAGATAGATATGCCCTATTTAGGAAATTGATGGGTTAACTTTTCTTAATATCCAAGCAAGGGATCTATTCATGCACATGTTATTTTGTGACTGAGTTGCATTATTTGAGAAGATCTCATGCTTTATTTTTTCAGATCTAACCTTATCCATCATGAGCTTGAGATGAGTGTGCCTTGCTTGAGGAAGTTTAGTTTGACTTGGAATTTCATTGAGAGTTTCATTCATAGATTTATCTTTTGGTTACTTCTTTCATAATCAAGTTCTACTTTGGTTTAGCTTGTGTCAAGAAAACCCCTATTGATGGCTTGGGGAAGTGCACCCTAGCTTGGAGATCATTATTTTGACTTTTATACTTATGCATGAAATATTCTTGCCTAGAGACGGGAGGTCCACTTGTAGGCCCTATTTTTGTGAGTTGGCCTGTTTACTCTTGTTGTCTGGTCCAAGTAATGAAAATGGCGGCCTTTGTCAAACATACTCGATATTTTGGACCTTTGGAAGCCCATCTATTCAATTCCTTATGCAGTTGTCCGTCAAAGTAGGAAGGCACTCCACCTAGGACTATTATTGACATCAATTGTAATCTATCACTAGCAAAGGAAGGTGCCCACTTTAGAGGCAATCCGTGATACACATCTTCATTATTTTGAACTCAAATATCCATGTCACTTCATGCACATTGATTGAAGAGTTATGTTGGATGGACATTGTTGGTAATTTCAAGAAAAGACATCTATTGCTAACAAGTTGTAATGCACCTTCCTAGAGAAGCTTCTCAATAAGTCTTTTTTTCTCCTCCCCACTCTATTTTAGGAAAGAAGAGGACACCTCCCGTAGCCTATTTGTATCACCCTATATTACTCTTAAACATATTTTTCTCATCCTACTTTGGGTAACTTTCTTTGTACAAGCTGGTACTCATTCTGCAAGAGATGGAGAAGTGATTGGGGTTTTTCATCAATGATTCACTTGCATTCACTCACTCTCTCATACTCCAGTCTTTTCATGTCAAAATGATAATGATTTTGTGAATGATAATAAATGTTCAATCCCACAATGTTCATGTGACTTTGCCCCCAAGCATGGTGAGAGTAGAGCATTGAAGAACATAGTTCGTCTCCTTCATTGCTTTTGGTGTGGTGTTAATATTTTCAAATTGCGTACTAACAATTCTAGAACAAAGGAAACACTCTCTTGTCAATGAATTCCTCTTCATTGATGAATTTAGTTGATCAATGTGCAAATTTTTTAGTTGATTGATTAAGTATTTGACCTGCCAAATCATTTTTTCTCTTTATTTGATTCCATTTCCTTCAGATTTAAGACATCAGATGAAAATACTTAAAGGATAATTTTATTTAGCAGATTTTTTACTTCTTACACTTGCAGATATACAACTTTAAGTGCAGACCTGAAGTGAACACGTGTAGATTTACACTAGTTTTTTAACATCTTTTTTTTTGTGAAAAAACTCAACTTGTGCTAAACTATTTAGTTACAGAAATCTAACTCGATTTCAATATTTTTTCAGAAGAAAAAATCCAGTCCTTTATATTCATTAATGAATCAAATGGCATTTTTACATTGCACTCTTTGCTGAGAGGTTCACTTCAATGCTACAGCAAGGGAAGCTGACAAAAAACATGGGCAGCAGAACACCAAGCTGGTCTAGGAGCAAAACAAAGCCCAAAAAGGAACTGGGCTCAACATACAACCAGTAACAAGCAAAGTCCCAAGAGTTTCCTGATTGACATAGTAGTAGCCTACCAAGAGCACAGATGAGAGGTCAGAGGGCTGATCCAAAGATGTCCTTGAGATATATCACAAAAAGACTCATGAGATGTAAAAACACTCAAAGTATACAAGTGCCCAAGATAAAAGAAGACTGAGCTCCGGCACTGAGCTCTAAAAGAGCTGTAAATCACCATTCCCAATAATGTTATCCTCATGTATCTCAGAGAAAGAAGTGTGACCAGGGGCCAGCAAGAGGGCATCTTTGGATAAGCCATCTGCTCTCTGATTGTGCTCTCTCTCTGTAGACATTTGACGTCTAGACAAAGAAATCTATCCATCAAGGTTCTGATGTTTTCACACCAATGGCCCAGCTCAAGTGAAAACAAAGCCTTTTTGTTCATCCAATTGATGACCACAGATGAATCACTATAGATATGTAAAGATGCGAGACCCCAATCCGAAGCCAAGACTAGCAAGGCCCAATATTACAGCAAGTATAGTTCACAGATTTAAACTGTTACAAAGTTTAGTTGAATATTTTAATACTTCAGATCACTACATATTCCGCCTAGGTCTAGAAAGCACTAGCACAAAGTGGGAAGAAACGAGCGAGGTGACATTCGCGCATTCCCCAAGTTCTCATTCGGACCTTCAAATTTTGAGTGCCTTTAATGAACTCCGCTTCATGCAAATTCATCTAAATATACATCTAGAAGGCAAAAACTTAAGGCATGGATGCATGCACAGCATTTCAAATGATTCATGCTCTAGACAATCAGATCTGCACTTCGTACATCAGAACGTTAATTGACCTCAATACCATGTCAAGCAAAGCCAAAAGAAGCAAAGATTCAAAAAGCATTGAGAGCTTTCTGTCTTCCTGAGATAACACCAATGCATAGAAACATCTCGAGAACAATCTCGCGTAAAAGGAATTCCAATCAGTCATCTTCTCTATTACAATAACCAACCAGATTCAGTCTTCACTAATTGAAAATTCATTTTCCTTCTCTGCTATCGTTAATTTCAAAGCAAACAATATTTCATTGCCTATATACGTCATCACAAACTTGCGGCACGAGAGGCACATTTCAATCCAAAAATTATATGCTGGAACATCCAAAACATCATGGAAACTATTTATTGGTAATTAGGCGTCACCAAAAGGGTGAAAAATATAACCATGGGAGACCACTTTAAACATCACCGTCGCCAGCCAGAGAGTAAAGAAAAGCTCCAGCCAAAAAGAGAATAACTCCATAAGCAAAAATTTCCAGCAATAATCGGTGTTTGTCAAAATCCAAGCAAAAAAGTGAATAATAAGCACAGGAAAATGTTTACGGTAGACCTTGCTGATGATTACAGTATTTGTATTCAGAGAGACAGGAAAATTACAGAAGTGTAATCGTAACAAATAATCCATATCAAACTTGCATCTTGTCACATACAAGGAAGTTGGTAGAAATTGTGTTTCTTTTCCCATATGTTTCCTAGATAATTCCAACTGAGAAGTAAATTCTGTAAATGCATAAAATATTTAAGTTTTTATTATTTCAATGATATAATAATCCAATGAAATCATTGCAAGTATGCTTGAATATTAAGTCATTTGAATGGGCGCACTGTTTGAAAACATTTTCCAGAGAGAATTACAGCTAACAGTAATCCTTCGATACTAAATTTCAACCATTCTTTGCTGTACCCTAGCTTTCTCAGCATTGATGATTGAATTAATAAGGTCCACTGCTCTTTCAAGCTGCCTCGTGGCGATGGTAAATATCCACCATCCTTTGTTTTACTCTAGCTTTCTCAGCATCAATGATTGAATTAATAAGGTTCACTGTTCTTTCAAGCTGCCCTTGGGCATTCACTGCCTCGTAGTCAAATTCAACCATACGCTTAACCTCCTCTCTTGCTGTAGAAATGCGCAATAGAAGCTTTTCCCTTGTTTCTGTCTTCCTATCCATTAGCCTCTTTACAAGTGCTACCTCACTCTCAGCAACCAAAAATATAAACAAGGCAATGTTACCAGGAATTTCTCGCAATGTGGCTGCTCCTTGTACATCCACCCTAAGAACAATGTCATGCCCTTTGGACATGAAATCTCGTATCTGCAAAAGCAATATTACAAGACACTATAGGTTAAAATCCAGAGAAATCACCTTAAACAAATGCTGTTATATGTGTAAGGAGCCTATGGCTATATATAATTATAAACATTACAGATTAGTGCCCTTAATATAGTTAACAAGGTATGTATTATAACTGAAACCATCCACAATTGCAGTCTACAAGAGAAAAGGACTCTCATAGCATAAATTTCAAAATAGAACATCATACCATGAAGCATGTATAGCATTCTCAGTTCCATGATTGATCGTTTTTTATCATTTGATACTATATAAATCTGCTAAAATATCTGCACCTCAACAAAATAATCTAGATTGTAGATTGTGCCCTCATGCTCATTTCACTCCAAGGATTCTCAATAAGTTTTATAATCCTTATGCAGAAACATGAATCTCAGGAACTGCTTTTTTAAGCATGTGCTTTTAATATATTTTACGATGATCTTTGGATGAGAAACAAGTATGATATCATATACTTAAGCTACTGACGGGAAGGTTGCTACTAGGCAATACTGCTCGATGACTACAACTTTGTTCCTAGAAGCCAAGGTCTATCACGATTCACAACACAGGATAATAAATTTTAGGAAGACACATATAATGACATTTCCTCCACAACATATAATTAGTTTTTTTTGCACCCCATTCTGCTTACAGCAGTTTCTCTTCTTTTCAACAACACAGTTCTATCTTGGAATCCGGGCAAGAAGCTCAGTACTGACCTAGAAGAGGAGGGGTAATAATAAAATTTGTTTTTAAACTAGGAACAAAGACAAATATTGTGGCACAATTGCATGCATCCAGCAAAGGCATTAAACTTGCAACCAGGAATAATATTAAAGAGTCCACTGCTTTGAAGACTCCAACACTATTAAGTTCAACTCAAAGGCAGATGAATTAGCAAAGCATGCGATAACTCTTGATCCAGAAGAGGTTCAGATAAGGTGGATTTCATGAGGGAAGCCGCTGCACTTTGAAGCATAATCACTTCACACCCACTTCACACCCAGATGAAATCCATGCAAGATTTTCACATAATCATCAAGTCGAGATAGGCAATTGGCAAAAACACCCAGGATTGTAGCTGACTTACATAGATTTAAGATAAGCTTTGTCAGTTTGATCTCTTGTTTCACTTCTTTTTTTAAGTATAATTTGACATTTGTGAAATGATGGATCCAAAGAAGAGCAAAGCACAACCCGTGATGCTGGCTAACAAAGTGGAATATGCTGAGTTATGGGGTAACTCCGGATGTCCTCCATGTGGACTGCCTAGCATGGAGGCACTTTTATCAGTATAGGCAGGTGAGTAGAGTGTGAGAAACACTCTGCTAGGTGGCATGGACCGAGCAGCAGAGACATGCAGTGAGTTAAAGTCGCTTTTGCACTTGGCATGCAAAAAATATGATTTTGGCACAAAATGTGAAATTAGGGTTTTGGAACTATTGTCACATACATAGTAGCTGCGCTACCATTGTTCCTTGTTCCTAAGCAGTCCTGAGCATATCTTTAAGACAGTAC
Source organism: Pseudotsuga menziesii (assembly GCA_001517045.1). Classification (NCBI taxonomy): domain Eukaryota; kingdom Viridiplantae; phylum Streptophyta; class Pinopsida; order Pinales; family Pinaceae; genus Pseudotsuga; species Pseudotsuga menziesii. The sequence goes on from LPNX010266801.1 coordinate 96,164, forward strand.
TTTACTTTGAGATCAGCAAATGATGAGCTTCCAGTTGATGATTATTCTCATTCAATGGATCCAGAGCATTCAGTTTAATTAGTTCTATGCCATGACTAAGCCTCATGACCCCAGATTTGATGTCTGAATTAGCCATTTTCATGACCGAGAGCAAAGTTTATGACATTTCCCATGATGCACACCAGCAACAATGTTTGAGATTGGATGCAGGTATATGGCCCAATTGATATATGGATTTGTACATATGGATTCTGAATATTCTCTCTTGTCTATTTATTTTAGTAGTGAGACTTGGTTGATAGTGGTTGTATATTGGTGATATTTTATTGTTTTTATTCGAGTCTAAAGTATAAGTGATCTAGTTGCTATGTACAAGAGATTATTTTGTATACTCATTGGTCATGCCCTACTTGTAGTATGGATTTGGTCACTTCCCTTTAGGGACACAACTTAATAGCCTTACACCATCTTCACTATCTCCATCCATTTCTTGCCTTCCCTTCTTTCTGTTTAAACCCGACTTGTAACTTGACTAGTGACATCTAGGATTTCCCCCACCTTCACCTCTATGTTGGAATAGGTCTCCATGTTTAAATTGTGTCTCGGTGTTGGTTTGTGTGATTCTTATCACAGGGATTGTCTTCCTCTAGATCTCGAACACAAGTAATCTTTACCAAAAGTGTCTTTACACACTGAGGCATTGGAACATAAATGTTTTATCTAAATGAATGCCTAGCCAACAAAACAAAAGTGATTTTAGACACTGTTACAAATAAAAGTAAAAGTCAACAAGTTGCCAAGAGATGAGCACTCATCATTTGTATGATGTGAGGTCGTTTTCCCCCAAAGGGCAACAAGGTGGTCACTCCATCGCACCTATGTGTTGAAATTTAAAGGTTAGATGAGTTTTAATACAAGTAAAAAACTTTAATACATGAACATATAAACTCGGGTTCACAACAAGACTTCTTAATAAAAAATAAAGCATAACTTTCATCTCTTTCAACTTAACGCTCCATTTGGTCGCTGCATCAAGGTTGGTCCTCGAATATCAACAAATGTAGTGTACAATAAACTAATAAATCTCAAAAGCCATGTATAGTAAAATAATAAATCTCAAATTACATGTACAATAAAATAAATCTCAAATAACATGTACAGTAAAATAAATCTCAAATGAAGTGCAGAGGATGACTAAGCTAAAGAATCATGACCATTTTTTGGATCCACCTTATACTCAGATATTTATGAGTTTGATCTTCTCACCGAAGGAACAAGTCAATCTAGGTAAACATGTTACGTACCTTGAGAGAGATAGAGTACAAGTAGAAGTAAACTAACCTCAGATTATTTAATCAAATTAGCAGTTCAGTCATATTGATACACAGTCATGTTGGAGTATCACGTGGATACATCCACATTAGAGATTACTCGAACACATTTACATTACAGATCACGCAAGCTGGCACCGTGGAGAGATCACATGACAAACTTCGTGGAATAAAACAGAGTCATGATAGATAGAGTCACGGTGCATGTTCCGATAGATCACAGTGAAGGGTACGATCTGGTAGAGTGAGTCACACAATAGTCAGATCAACAACAGAGAGAACTTGGGATAAACCCAGTTCACAACCCATTCTAGACAGAGTGCGTGGAGCAGCTGTGGGTCAATCGACACCCACACGAGGAGGTAAGACCCAATGCGGTAGTGGTAGAATAGTCACTTTCAACTTAGGTAGCACTATGAGTCAGAGAGAAGGAGGAGATGAACCAAGAGTTAAAGGAAGCCCCAGATACTTTATCTTCTCCCTTTTGTCAAAGCCAGGGAAGCCCAAGAAGTTTACTATTCGAAGAATAACAGAATGATCTACATTCCAACCATAGACAACACTTAGTATTGATCAAGGATCCTGAAATTAGGTAGAACTTTTGAAGAATTTCATTGAAGGCTCGGCCAATCTTCAATGAGGCCCCTCCTAGAAGAAGAGAATCATCCGCGAAGAGGGCATGGTTTATTGGGTCTACTCCCCTAGCAATCTTAATGCCCGGGATGTAACCAACTTCCTTTTCAACTGAAAGTTTTCTGCTAAGAGTTTTTGCCATCAAGATGTATAGAAAAGGTGACATCGAACATCCTTGGCGAAGACCTCTTGTAGCTTGGAAATATTTTGTAGGTCTACCATTGACAAGAGGTGCAATCTAGGGCCTTTCTGTAAAGCTTTGATCAAATTCACAAACTCAGAGCTAAAACCAAAAGAAAGAAGGACTTCATAGAGGAAGGGGAGCTTTACTCGGTCAAAGGCATTTTTCATATCCAACTTAATTAACATACCTTTCTCCTTCCTTTGGAAACTTGAGTCGAGAGCTTCTTGGACTTGGATTACATTATTGACTAAGTGTCCGCGTTTTACAAATCCCCCCTGAAGAGGAGAGATCAACTTACCTAACAAGAACTTGAATCTATTGGCTAGAAGTTTGGCTAGGATCTTGTAAGAGGCATTACACAACGAAATAGGACGGAACCTGTCAAAAGTAGAAGGATTAACTTCCTTTGGGATTAGAGCAAGAAAAGTAGAATTTGTACACCCTCTCACATTAGCTTTTTTTTGGAAAGTTGTCACCATGCGGATCAGATCTTATTTAATTATGTTCCAACAAACTCTATGAAAATGGAAAGAAAATCCATCCGTCCCAGGAGCTTTATCCGGCTTCATTTCCCATATGACATCCAAAATTTCCTTTTCAGTGAAGGGTTTCATTAAATCGTAGTTATCCTTTGTGCTGACAAGGGAAGGTACACTGTCCAAAAATTCAGCAGACACTTCACCATTAGAGAGCCCATCTTCCTGAAACAAGAGCTGAAAGTGCCTACTTGCAACCTATTTTAGAAGATCTTGACCTTTAATGATGACCCCCTCACCAATAGAGATTTTCCAAAATATGATTCCGAGACAGTCTAGCCCTGCATTGGTGATGGAAGAAGGTAGTGTTTTTATCACACACCTGCAACTAGAGGCTACAAGACTTAAGCCGAAGATATTCCTCTTCTTGACAGAGAGATTGAGAGGTTTTAAGTTGGGCAAACTATTCCAGAGCTAACTGAGATTTTGTGATTTCACTATCTTCCATTCCTAATTGAATCGCTGATAACTCGAACACTCTCTCTTGCCTGTCGATGGTTGGAGTATTCAGAGGTGTTTTAACCCAATTTTTCAAAGCATATTTAGTTCTTTTAAGTTTATGTTCCCAAACAAAACTAGGGGATCCATCAACGTACTGAGACCATGCTTGAGACACAATATCCAAAAAACCAACTCTCTCAATCAAGAGTGGACTGAAACAAAATAGAATTGGCCCAAGGTCTTCTTCTTTTTCAAACAACAGAGAAATGGGGTGATGGTCTGACGTGAGTTTGGGAAACTTTTTTGAAGAGATAATGAATTTCCCATCCATCAATGTGCTGTGAACCAGAAACCTGTCGAGACGGGAAACAATGTTGGCTGCACCAACTCTGTCGTTGGACCACGTGAAGCGTCCTATCTTGGGTTTTAAATCATACAAATCGCAGGCTTGGATCAACTCCTCCACCATGTCTTGAAATTGATCCTTACCACAAAGTCCACCTTTTTTCTCATTTGGGGCTAAAGAAATGTTAAGATCTCTTACTACTACTGTATTTATAGGAGAATTAGACTCTAAGAAATCTAATAGCGATTTCCAGCAATCTTGTTTTTCATTGAAATTGACTGGAACATATAGGTTAAAGAGTGCCAAAGAAATATTACTAGAGATATGATAGAGGTCTGTAAAGATCCAATGCTGGGTGACAAACCATCTTTTTAACGGAAAGTTTTCATCACACCATAGAGTAGCTAAGCCCCTAGAGGTGCCTCTCACATTGACAGCTTTTCCAACATTTAATTTCCATTTTGTTTTGCCAAGGAGAAGAAGTGCTCCCTCCTCTATCTTAGTCTCTTGAAGCAAGAGAATTTCAGAAGAAACCATCCTCATCAAATCTTTGACTGCTTCAACTTTGATTGGGTTCCCTAATCCCTTGCAATTCCAAGAGACGACCTGCATTATTTACCCAAGTGGGAGGGAGTGATTACTCCCTTTGGGGGCCTAGTCCTCTTGCTCCTACCAAGCGACATTTCAATGGTGGATTGACTGCCTTGTATCTTTAGCCTCTCAGCCTCTTCTTCTCGAGCCTCCTTTCGAGACTTCTTGCTAGCCTTTTTAGAAATTTGCTCAATTGAATCTTCATCAGAAGAGCCTGAGCTATCAGCCTGCTTCTTCCTAGTTATATTAGTACAAGAAGGAGAAGCTTTGGCTACATTTGGAGAAATATGATTTTGCAGCAAGGGTTCACCTACCCTAGGAAGTTCCGAGATAGATAGTTCGGCTTGTTCCATTGGTCCAATATTTAATTCAGGTTCATCATCATGTCCTTCTAATTGTTGCAGTTCACCCTCTTCAAGAATAGGAGCTTCAGGAGTACTAAGAACAACAAAATGATTGGAAGATGCATTAGGGTTTCCTACAGCCTGAGGATTAGGAAGATTCTTCCCAACAACAATGACTCCTTTCATAGTCTTTCCATCTTTACCTTTCTTTCTAGGGTCCTAATTGGAAGTTCTTGCTTTATGAACTTGGGTCCACTGATCATTCTTCTCTTTTCAAGTTCCTCTTCTGATTTTTTCTTACAATTTTGAGAAAAATGGCCATAACCACAACAGAATCAACACTTGAAAGGAATTTGCTCATAGTCCAACTCTTAAATGTGAGACCAATTAGCTACTATGAGCTTGATTGCCTCTGGTAGTCCATTCTCCAAGTCAACTTCAATGCATATTCTTGCACATGAATATTGGTATTTTATTTATGCCCTATCTGTGTATTTTCCAAGCTTATTCCCAATGGCTTCCAAAGAATCTGAGTTCCAGTAGTGTAAAGGTAAGTGAGGGAGCCTTACCCAGATATAAATTGTAGACGAAACATCTTGGGTCGGGTCAAAATCAGGAGTCCACTTGTTCAGATAAAGTCCCTAAGGGCCCATGAGGTATGGTCCATTTGGAAAAATGAGATCATGGTCTTTGACTAAATCAAACACAAAGACGAAGTATCCTCTACCAACGAAATAATTTTGAATGCCTTCAGTTACTAAGGGCCTCCAATTTCTTTGAACCCAACCATCAATAGCCTTAGGAGAAGGCCAGAGACCTGTAAATTGCCCGATGAGCCCGTGCTCAACAAGATTTAGAGTTGTTCGACAGATCCTTTCAGCGGACAGTTCAACTGAGGGAATATCAACCTTCTTCACAAATCTCTACGTATATGGACCCCCTTTCCTCTTGCCACATGATGCAACCAGTTGTTTGAATGCATCCAACTCAGGATGAAGAGGAGGAGGATCCCCTCCGACATCCATGAGAGAGAGCTAGCCACAGAGAGAACATGCAGAAGCAAACAAGCAGTTCAAGGCAGAACAACCAAGGAACTCACACCAGACCTGCAAGATTAGGGGAGCCAGCACAGAGCACACCAAAAGAGAGAGCCACCACATAGACAGAGCTGCTACAAAGGACAATCTTCTTGAAGCAAGAAGCCTCGCATCAGCACACAATGACCTGCAGATAGAGCTAGATAATGCCAGAGAGCAAGGGGAATGTTTCAGAACCAAAACGAAGCTCTAGATTGATCTCCACTAGCAAACCGGACGACGAGGGCGAGCGAGAACAGGGCTGAAGAAAAATTATTTGAATAATCTTCTTAGAGCGAAAGATAGTTGATCAAAACCCAGGGATCTTGATCGAGCCCGCAGAGAAGAAATCACCCACAACAGCAAACAAGACACCCAAAAATTGATACAAATAACAATCCAAATATATCCATGAACATACAGCTAAGGAAACAGTGAACCAGGCTGAGAACACTGATTCAAATTCTCACACAACGTGCAACGCGAAGCAAAAGAGAAACTAGTTTGAGCTAGCAAAGCACCAACATACGAGCCAAATAGCCAAATATTTTCTTATTTTAGCAAACACTAAACCACTTTCAAAAAATTATCCTTACCTATTAAATAAATGATATTAAAAACAATGTCCATATTTTATTAATTTTAGAAATAACACAAAATTTAATGAATTAAAAAGAAATCAATACTCCGATAATACATTCTTAACTAAAGAAATAATATTAAAAACCATATTAATATTTTATTAATTTTAGAAAATCATATTAATATTTTATTAATTTTAGAAATAACAAATTTTATTGATTTAAAAAGAAATCAATACTCCTATAATACACTATAATGCATTTTTTGAATGCTAAATGAAAGAACCCAAAATCCATTCCCTTTTAAAAAATAAATAATAATATGAAAATTAAAAAGCTACATAGCGGCAGGGGAGCGGACATATCCGTTGAGTTTGTGTGAGAAAAGCACGCCATAGAGCAGCAGGGGAGCGGTCATACCTGTGGAGATCGTAAAAGCATCCCGTAAAGCAAAGCACAGAGGTTGCGTTCCATAGAAACCTTTGATTAAATTAAGTCTGCCTCTTCACATTCGGCTCCTTCGATATGTTGTTTGCCTATGCATGTGATTATTGTGTCTGTTTGCCTGCGAGTTATTGTGTCTATGTGTTATGTTGTATGTAATTAATAGAAGTAGAAGGTTGAAGTGAATTTGAATATTCTTTTATTAGAATAATCTGCACTTAGAGTTAAAATTTGAATAAACCCTCAGCAGCTAGAACGCATTGTTGAAGAAATAGCCTCAACGATGAGGAAAAAGATAGGTTCGACGAGGAGCAGTCTGGATTACTGGAGGAAAGCTTGAACAGTACTGTGAATTCGGTACATATCATTAAAACCCTGAACGCAATAATTTATACGGTTTCTTTCTTTTTGAAGCCCATGCTATTGATGGGTTTTGACTTAAGTTCTAATTCCGTATTTTGAACCAGGATCTTAGTAGAAACAGAAGAGCGCACCAACCAAGCAATTGAATTTGCGACGTCAGCAGGTGGAATTCTAGTTTGGGAGCAAAATAGTGAAGCAATTGAATTTGCGACACCAGCAGGTGGAATTGTATTTTCGGAATAAAAGAGTGAAAGAGATCGGTAAACATACAAATAGGTACAGATTCTTGTTAGGGACATTCTACTTTTTGTTTTTTTAATAAAAAAACCAGTTAATCAATTAAAGTAGGGCTTAATAATTATAATCCTAAGCAATAGCTAGCAGTAACACTGCCAAATCAAGGTTGACTACCTAGGTAGGATCCTTGATATAGTATAGTGTTAAAGTGTTTTCTTATTTTGATATTTTCTTGGCGTGTTTTTTCACCTTAAATTAGGGCTTAACAATTATAATCCTAAGCAGTAGCTAGCAGTAACACTGCCAAAGCAAGGTTGACTACCTAGGTAGGATCCTTGATATAGTATAGTGTTAAAGTGTTTTCTTATTTTGATATTTTCTTGGCGTGTTTTTTCACCTTAGATCTGAATGTTAGGCTTTCACTGGTAGCTATCATAAGTCCTTGTTTTTTCACCTTATATCAAACCCTAGGCTTAGTCCTTGTTTTTTTTACCTTATATCAAACCCTAGACTTCCACGCTAGTTCTGAGCAAATATAATGTATAGCAGGGACCTGAAATTTAAATATGCATATTATTTGATTCCTTATAAGTTTCATTAAGTATCTATGTACATTTTCCACTATTATTATATTAGTTTCAGGATTAGGGTAGTGGATTAAAAAGTTATTTGAGGGGGTAACCCCAAAATTTATGCATAAACATTTTTAGGGTTTTTTCCTTCTCTTTGTCTACAAATTTTGATCATAATATTTATTTTTCAATGCATATTAATTATGGGATGTATACCTTCTTCTTGATCTTAGATTTGAACCTTTGGTGGAGCCTTTTAATTTTGTAATAAACGTTTTCCATTGTTGCTTTCACCTAGTTGTTTTCATGGGAAAGTATTTTCCTTTATCTTGATCTCTTGGGATTTATGATGTGTTTTTAATTGCAAAGACTTATTTATGCTTGTCCTTGCACTGACAAGTGTTCATTCTTGCCCTGTGACCTTCTCTCTTGGTAGCTTTTTCACTTTTGCAAGGGAATCCTCTGCTGCAAACTGTTCCTCCCTATCTTTTTGTCATCTTGTAAGTCTTTTGGGAAATGGAGTAGCTTGGAAGCTTGTAGAACTTTACTTTTCTTATCAGAACCAGACCGGTCATTGAACCGGTAGAGCCCAAAATGTAAACCGGACCGGAAACCAGACTGGAACCGGAAAAAAAGCTGGTAGACTAAAAAACACATAAAATATTTATCTTTTGTAAAAAAACATATATATTCATGTGCATACATATGAATCCAAACCATTAATACACAAATATGCAAAGTTCCTCATATATATAGCAAGTACAGGTGTAAATAACCAAAATAGCACTGAGTGCAATACATCATTGAAGTTCTGGACCAAGATACATCAACAAAGAGGCTCTAAATGGCCCCTACAATCCTAAAAATAAGCATAGTACTACTAGTACTGAATAACTATAAACTGATAACATGAAAACTAGGGCCTAATCATCCTCATTGTCACCCTCATCCTCATCCTCATCCTAATAATCCTCAATTGGAGTGGGATTTTGAGCCCCACTAGATTCCCCTGATCCTGATGGTAAAACCTCTGGAAATGGGTCCAAATCCAACCAAGAAAGGTCTTCATTCTCAAAGGCTAGTGCCTGAGACTCCACAACCCACTTTGATGATGGATCAAAGTCATCCAAGGTTATGTTGCCTGATGCTGGGGTCTTGTTCAACAACTGGTTGTGCATGAGCCTAAGATTGTATTGAACATAGACCATATCATTCAACTGTTTGTGTTCCAAACGGTTTCGCTTCTTGTTGTGTATACGCTAAAAAACGCTCCAATTGCGTTCACATCTAGAAGCGCTACATGGCTGGCTCAAAATCTGAACTGCAAACTTTTGCAACTCAGGGCATAGCCCACCAAATTGTCCCCCCCAATAGGCTGCAAAAAGAGTTGAATGCAAACAAGTGTCAGTAAATGACTTTGAAAACTTTCAATAATATTATATATAATTTGAAAACTTTGAAATTTCTTACCAAGTGGATCCTTGGATTTGCCTCGTATGGCCACACTCAAGCCAAAGCTACCAATACTCTCATTGAATTGCAGTAGTTTACTATGTATCTCATCTTGTGTCTTGGGGTTAGGAACTATGCGCTCAATGCATTTATACAATCCATCTTTTACCTCCCCATCATCATCTGCTTTAAAGTCTTTTGTATAGTGGTACCTTCAAAAGTTCAAAGTTTAAAAGTGTTGGAATATAATCCGTCAGGATTATACGTTAGTGTAAATAATAGGAATCTGAAGAGACTCTTCGATGTGTAATCCCAAGAGTCATTGTAAATGTATAAATAAATGCTTTGGCTATGAAATAAATTGAATTCGGGAGTTATTTACATAACAGTGGTATCAGAGCTCCATAACTCCTGCCTGATGCGTTTCAGTCCTGCTGCATACCTACCTACCTGTTGCCAGTCTGCTCATTCATTTGCCCTTTCCTCAGTCTGCTGATTGCATGCATTGGTGCATGCGTTGGCTGCTCTATCGTTGATGAGTGATGCAATAGTGGATACCCGCCATAACTCTTTCTCATTTTAGTCCTGAAAGCCTCCATACTTTCCAGTCCATTCCCAAACTGTTGGCTTATTATTGCATCTTCCCTCTACCAATTGGTTTCAGACTGCTTGAATATCGCCAGTCTGCCTCCAGACGTTTCTCCTACAACTTGGTGCATTTAATTGTATGTGTTATTCACTAGATATTTCGATACCTGCGTTTGAGATTCTTCGCCTCTTCGAAGCCTGCGAATCGGCCATCTCCGCCTTCAAGCGTTCCAATTCGGTGCTCCAATGATGAAGACTATCTGTGAGCTTGCAGATGAAAACCCCTTCGAGCCTCTTGAAGCTGCGGATTAAGATGAGGACGCGGCATTCCAAGTCGGCGACGCTGCTGCTGTTGCATGGTTCGTCTGCGAGATCGTGGCACTGGTTTTGTATGAGGCGGTGAAGGCGGGTATTCGAATTCACGAGGCCTGGAATCATCTGGGTGTCGTTAGGATCCATTGCATAAACCAGTGAGATGCAGATCGTTTGTATTCGTTTGTAGATTGATTCTAATTTCCAGTTCCCTGTATTCCTGTCATTCTCAGTGGGTATCTCCTCTTAAATCTTGTTTTTATGAATGAGTTCCATTCTCTAAGAGAGATGTGGGGAGTTGCGTGTTTCACAAAGGAATTATTAAAACCGTAAGTTGTGACATGTAAAATGACTTCTCTTGCTATGAACTTGTGAGAGTTGAGATAATATTCTGATCATGGTGATGTAATTGTGGGAGTTATTCCTGGTGAGAGATTGTTGGCGAAATATTCACGCCATTACCAATTGTATGGAGCTCGTATTCCTGGAGATCAGTCTGTCTCTGCGTGCATTTTTCCAGAAACCCTAATTTTCTGTGATCATGTAAGCTCGTGGAGTATCATGCCTTTACATTTGCGTGAAGTGTGGAGAAATAAATGTATGCTGTGATTGCTGTATTGGAGCTGCGTATATATGCTGCATATTTGAGCTGTGAGTTTAATTGGAAACTCTAAGTATATTTTTTATATGTGTGCTGCGTATTGGAGCTGTGAGTTTGAATCTGCGTATTGGAGCTAGCTGCATACTGCTGGAACATTGAACAAAACTGGAGCATGAACTAGAGAGTTGAGAAGACTGCTACGACCTCCAAGGTGACTGCAATTTTAACAGTGAAGCTAGGTGCTCTTGATGTGTACCTTCTTTTAAGTTTGAAGTGCTGCATAATTGTATGGTCATTGTGAAGTCTGTGCACTTACCATATAAACTGTACTGTTGCAAAATTGTTTTAGTTTGACGTAAATGCTATGGCAGCGACATATATCTACATAGTGAATAGAGCTTATTAAGACATTGTTTCTAGCTAGTCCAGATGTAATTCTACATAGACTGTATTGTAAAAAGTAGCAGAGACTTAGACCTGCTTCTTTCATATAGCTGAGATCGTTGACTAGTGCTGTTCAAAACCCTATATTTTGTGACAGTTCACAAACAATGGTATTTCCTTTGGCCTATTGCTGAGCAGTTCTTCTAGTGCTAAAAATTTGCTTATGAACTTATTGATAGCATATTAAGACTGTAAATAACCTTGGCAGAGACTGTAGACCTGCAAGGTTATTGTTTTTTCTATTATCTCATTCTCCTTGTCATATTAAGTTCATTATTGTAAATTACACTAGCAGTTGCAGAAGATGCAATCTATAGCATCAGTAGTTGGTGCCACTCTCACCAAGAGAGGCAGAGGAAGAAGAAACTTCAGAGGTAGAGGAGGCAGAAACAACTCCAGCAAAAGCTCAGATTTGAAGTGCAAGCGTTGTGGAAAGATTGGACACACAGCAGATCAGTGTTGGGCTTCGTGGGACTCCATCAAAGATAGACATAACCAGAAGCAAGATGACAATAAAAACCAAGATGCTAGTAAATCTTTTGATTCTGCTCATTGTATTGTTGCACATTGTAATCTTGGAATTATTGAAATGACTTCACTTTCATCTTACAAAGATTGTTGGCTGCTTGATACTGGTGCAACATCAC
>LPNX010266801.1:110775-134623 GCA_001517045.1 Pseudotsuga menziesii
AACAAAAAGACCAACAATATTCATTAGTTTACTATGTTTGAAACTTTGAAGACTTTGAATTTGAAATTATAACAAATCTTATAACTATGAATTTGAATTTTAAGATTTCTTACTTTGGGTTTAAGTAGTAGCCTGCTGCATGCAAAGGACGGTGGAGTTGTTTGTTCCATCTTTCATCAATGATTTTCCAAATAGGAAAATACTTCTACCTTTTGTCACCATATCTTGCCTTTATTGCTTCTTTGGCTTGATCGATGGCCTTATAAATAAAACCCATGGAAGGTTTATCACCATCCACCATTCGCAGCACTTTCACAAGAGGCTCACTGAACAAAACAATCTCTTCCGCCTTTTTCCAAAATGTCTTTTCAAACACTTTGTCAGCTACCTCTTTCCCTTCATCCCTTTTACTCCACTGAGATTCATTACACTCATCACAAGAAAACATTTTCCTTAGGTTGGCTTTTTGATCAACAATGCATTGCAACGAATAAAGTTTGTTGCAAATCGTGTAATCGCTGATCTAACTAGCTCTTTACCCCTAGTGTTCTTCCTCATTAGGCTTAAAACCCATGAGTGGTTGTAGATGTACCTGGTTATTGATTTTGCATGCTCCAGACACTTCTTCACCCACTCAATTTTGCCAATATCCTCAAGCATGAGGTCCAAGCAATGTGCTGCACATGGTGTCCACCAAATGGTGGGGTGTTTTTCCTCTAACATCCTTCCCGCTGCAACATAGTTAGAGGCATTGTCAGTGATGATCTGTACAACATTCTGTGCCCCCACCTCCTCAATTACTTCATCCAAAAGACGAATTAATAGTTGTGCATCCTTCACCTGATCAGAGGCATCCATAGATCTAAGAAACATGCTTCCTTTTGGGCAAGCAATCAAGAAATTGAGAATGGTGCGGGATTTTCCATCTCTCCATCCATCAAACATTATTGTGCACCTTGTTTTACTCCAGGATCATTTGAACTCCTCGAGCTTTTCATCTATTCTTTGAACTTCATTTTTAAAAGGCCCCCCCTGATATCATGAAAACTAGGGCCTTTGAAGCCTGGACCACATGAAGCTATAGCATCTATCATAGGTTGATAATAGGAAGAATTAGATGCATTAAAAGGTATGTCTGCATCATACCACCATTTAGCAATGCACTCCCAAGCAACCTCCTTCTCCATCTTCTTCCATTTAGCATCAATGGTGGGCTGAGCACCAGGGGTAGTGCGGGGAACAAAGAAAGAGTCAAGCCCTCTACCGATGTCCCTACGTGGCCTCTTGAAATTGGATGCTCTAGGTCCCACTCTCCCTGTAATAGGAAAACTGGAAGATTCTTCAAAACTTCGCATTTCATTTTGAGGGGTATCATGATCATCACCATCATTGTTACTATCAAACTTAGCTTGTATGGAACTTCTCCTTGTCTTTTTGAATCTTCATTGCCTTGGCTTTTTCTTCTTGGAAGGTTTCAATACTACTTAGCATCTATTCTCTCAAATCATCAGAGACGTTTGGACATGGTTCAACATTGCCCCGTGCATGTGCTAAGTGTTGTTTTATTCTGTGGATACCCCCCCAACAATTTTCTTCCCACAGTAATTGCATATTTTTTTCCCATTGTCATCCAATTGGCAATGATTCCATATTAGATCCCTCCTATCTTTGGGATCCATTGCAAAGTTCAAACAAAAATCTGAAAATAAAACCATAGTTTTTATTAATTAATAAAAAAAAATTATAAGAGAAGAGGAGAAGAAGGAAGAGTGTTGATAATGGACACACCTTCACACTCCTCGCAATGCTTGAGAAGAAATGGAAGCCAACGAATAGCGCTATAGCAGCCCAAAGAACAACTTGATAGTAGCCACAAACTCTTTAAAAAATGCTTGAAGAAGATCCAAAATACCACTGCAACTCTGCTCCAAAATGGTGGCCCAAGAATTCTCCAAAAGCGCCTTGCAAACAAGTCTCTAACTCAGCCCAAGAACTTCACCAAAAACACCCAACAAACTCAGCTCAATAACCCTCCAAAACTGCCCAAGAAACCTTGCTCTCAAAAACTCCAAAGAGATGGAATGAGTAGTGTGAAGATAATAGAGGGCAAGGGGGTCTTTAAATAACATCACAATGGGGTTAGGGAGGGTTTAGGTGCATAGGATTAGTTTTTTTTGTTTTTTTTCTTAAATTTGAAATTAGTGGGCCCATCTGCGGCTTCCGTATGGAGTTGTACGGACTGGTCGGTTTCGTACGGAATCGGCTGGTTTTTGAGAGGTCTGGTGATTTTGGGCGGTCCAAAGGGTTCAAGGCCTGAACCGAACTGGAAAACCTTGTAAACCGGTTGGACCAACCGGTTTTGCCTGAACCGGATCGGTTTTGATAACACTACTTTCACCTTGCACCTTTTTGGCTCTTTTGTGTTTTTTTAGTGGGTTCATTGAGCAATGGAGCAACTTGGAGTTCTCTTTTGACTACTTTCACAACTATTGCTCACTCTCTTCAGGGAGTTGCATTAAAGCAATCTTCATTTCTTTGTTTTACTCGAGTTCCTCTCTCACTTCCTTGCTATTATGGTGCTCCCCTAGTTCATGAAGGTTCTCTAAAAGGATTTAAATCCTCCTCTCATTGTGAATAGCATAGGATCTTGTACAAGTTTTCTTGTCAAGATTTCTCCATCACTAATTTTACGTTGTCTTTTATTGTCCTTCTTAGTTTTCCCTTCTTGCAATAGGTTGATTTATGACTCATGGGTGGCAGTCTCACACCAAATCTTTTGTAGGACCTCATACTGCACGTTACACATGCCATGCCAATAGGACCTTTTGAGAGGAGTCTTCTCTCCCTTGATTCTTTTCACCATTTGATTTCTCTTTTCTGAGAAATATAATCCATGAACCTATAGGAAACAATAGCCATTGATGTCTATAGTTTTAATGGGTTAAGTACTTGATTTGTTTCTTTATATTTTAGGGATTGTGAAAGAATAACTTCCTCTTTCTTCTCCATTTTACTTTCGTGCACTAGCTTAAATAGGTTCACAACAAATGAACTTGATAGATTATTTATTTTCTTCTCTTCTGCTATGGTATGTAATGTATGAAACCAAACCTATTAAAACAAGCACAAGTCCAATAATTTAGATCAAAACCCTTTCTTTTTGGCCCAACTTTTCCTGTTCTTCCACTTAGATTTAGATCCTAAGTGGCTCATGTTAGCTCTTGAGTCCATTGTTCCTTTCAGGTGTGGCAATAATCTTGGTCGTCAAACTATTTTTTACTTTTTTGGCAACTCCAATGTTGCTCAATGGTGAAACCCAATCTAGATCATCCTTTTGGTTTCTCCTCATGGGTTGAATCTGTTTTCCATGGGTTCAATGCACTCTTCATTATTGCACTCATGGGTTGAATATGTCATCCATGGGTTCAATGCACTCTTCATTATTGTACTTCCCTTATTCCCCATTTTCTTTTCCTTTTGTGGGAGAATTCTCCTCTCGTCCTCCCTCTTGTTCTTCCCATTCTTGGTTCCTTCATCCTCCCTTTTCATCATTGGGCCCTCCATGTCTCCTAGTTAGTCCTTTCCTATTGGTGAACCCTCCCATATCTCCTCAAGTTGTTGTGGAATCTCTCTTCAGTTTTTTTTCAATCCTCTATGAATGAGACCTTCTTGTCCCTTGTCATTTGGGGACCTTGTTTCCCCTCCCTCCACCTTTCCTATACGTGCTGCATTTTTTAGGGCCTCTCTATGTTTTAATCTGCATTATTATTGCCTAAACCATTCAAATGTTGGCTCCCTTCTGTTTTGTGTGAGAGCCTGTTCTTTTGTCTTGATTTCTTAGATCCTGCATTACAGTTTTTGGTACAAGCCCTTATCCTCACTTGGCTTCGTCCTTGTGATCTTTCCTTCCTCCCCTATCGATTTATTTTAGCTTTTATTCTTTTCCAATGAAATCCCAATGAAAACTTCTTGTTCCCTCTTTACTTTTTTATTTTTATTTTTATTTTATTTTATTTTGTGGGTCTTTTGAGCAATGAAGCAATTGGTAGCCTCCTTCTTGTTGTAGTAGTAAACCCCCTTTCCTCATGAAAGTTCTGTGGGTAGATTTTCATCTTCCTATCCCTATAATAGCCTATAACCCTGTCTTGTCTTTTCTCCTTCAACATATATCTTGTTTTTGACTTGTTTTTCGAGTTTCCTTATGGTATCTTTTGTTATATTCTTTGTTTTATTTTGTGAGCTCATGAAGCGATGGATTATCTTGGGTAGCATCCTTGTTTGACCCCTTTTATAATCATTACAAACTACCTACATGGACTTGTAGTGGATGAATCCTCGTTCTTCTCTTGTTGCTCAGGGTATTCCCTCAATTCCTTGTTATTGAGCTTGAAGTGAAGTTGGATGCTAAGCCATTTAAGAAAGCCAAAAGGATTGAACTATTCCCAATCCATTAAATATTTATTAAATAGAATCCTCTCTCTCTTTTGAGCTCTCCCAACATATTAAAAATAATAAAATTATCTCCAAGTAGGCTGCCTTCTTCATGCAAAACTTAGATATGAAGTAGGTGCCACATCATTTTGACTTGTCTACTCAAGTCACCTTGAAAATCCCGAGAGTAACCCTAGAAAAGTGGTCCCACCATGTAACCTATACATATTGCAAATAAAGCCTAACACAATTGAAAATTATGTGCCTAACTTCCAATTGATTAACTGCTATGTTTGTGGAGTGAAAGATAAGAACCTGTGCCAAAACTATCCTTGAAGAAAGTGTATTTCAGAGATGGATAATGTTGAGGTCCCAAACTGATTTTTCATGCCCAAAATATCCCCAAAAACTTTCCCTTAAGTAATGCTGTAAATGTGGAATTCGTGGAGAAAAGAGGAAGCTAAACTCACCAAGTACAACACCTTTGTATGTTTGATCTGGAAATAAGAATTGATCAATAAGATATGTTCACTCCTGCTTGGTGGTCTAATGCTGTTGTTGACTCTAAACTTGCCCAGATCTCTTTTTGTGAGTGAGATCATGCCCAGAACTTTGTTTCATGATTTGATTACCTCTTTTATTCTCACGCAGTGGTTAGTTTTAGTATGAGCATTCCTTTGTTGTCTAAGAGAACTGTTACATAATAGAAAGAAACCCTAGATTTGCCAGGACTGCTGTAAACAACCCTAGGCCACCCAAAACTTCTTGAACAAGATGCAACCCCTTGATGAACATGTGATAAAAAATCACAAGCAAACACCCTCGCAAATAGGGGGGTAGCACTGCTCAGATGTGCTGTTGTGATGCTTGTTTACTATGGATCGATGGTTAGATAAGGCTGAAACATGCCCATAACTGCTGCTTTTATACATAAATTTGCACTGCAGTCTAATTTATAGCTGTTTTGTGGTTAAAACTTGCCCAAGTCTAAGAGTAAGTGTTGCTTAATGGTGAAAGTGAGCCCAGGACTCAGGAGTGCCCAGAATTCCTTTTTAATGTTGTTTGAAGGGTCAAATAGGCCATTGTACCATCCAAGCTGCCCAGAATTGAGGTTTATGCCTGTTTTTGTTGCTTCTCATACTTAGATTTCTCCCCAAGATCTCAGATTTGCTGCTCTTGTTCATATTCATGCCTAGAATGCAAGTACAAGGCTGTATACCGTTGTTCTAGGGAAATATTTGCCCAGGATTGTCCTAGGACTGATTATATTACAACTTTAAGGTCTGTAATGTGCCCAGAATGACTTAGAAATGGCCCAACAATGGAGTTTTTGAGCTGTTTCTTGCCCAAAATTGCAAAATGACTAGTTTTTTAATTATTGTTCATGAATTTTTATGGCTGCAACATGCCCATGATTGTCCTTTTTATGCACAGACCTCATCAAAAGGTGCCCTGAACAAACCAAATATGCTTTAGACAATCCATCTCATCACTATGGCATCATCAAATCATGGCAATGAATCAGCAGAACCATATTCATGAACACTGTCACCCTCTCAAGAGTGATTAAAATCACATGTGGACACCCATACAAAATGGGGGGTAACAAGACCTTAGAAGGTAATTTTTTATTTAGATGGATTACAGTTATTGAAGTTAACACAAGGTTGCATGCAATCCTTTATTTTCTTATTTTGAGAGTTAAACTCTTACCCTCTGCCCTTTGGCTTGGATGTTTTCCTTCCGTTTACTGGGGAATATAGAGTCCTCTTTTCTTGGTTCTCACTAAAAATTCTCTAAACCATACATAGAGTGCTTTTTACTAAAAGCTCACAAATTTTCTTTTATTGGCATGATATTTGTGATCCTTTTCATTCAATAACTTGTGCTTCCTTTAGTTTTGGATTCCTTTTCCTCACCTTGAGCTTCTCCTGGAAGCTTTTCCTCTCCCTAATGGCACTCTTCTCACTTTTTTCTTGTATTTTTGTTCTTGTTCATTGAAATTTGAGTGTATCGTAGAGACCTTGCTCATTCTTTTTGTCTTGTTGTTTTTGTAGGTTTCATGGCCATCCTTGGTACCACCCATTTTTACCCTTGCTTGATTGGACTAAGAGTGGAGTGGTGGCTCTTTGCTAGGTCTCTATCTGTCTTGACTTGGTATCCTTCACTTGGTTGGCATCCATCCTGCTTCAAGCCTTCTCACGCATTGTAACGCCTATAATTGCTGGTTATAATGCGCCGGGATTAAATAAGAAGGCAAGATAGTACTGCATTCGTTATCATTGGCTTGTCAAGGAAAGA
Source organism: Pseudotsuga menziesii (assembly GCA_001517045.1). Lineage (NCBI taxonomy): Eukaryota > Viridiplantae > Streptophyta > Pinopsida > Pinales > Pinaceae > Pseudotsuga > Pseudotsuga menziesii. The sequence continues at coordinate 117,508 of LPNX010266801.1, forward strand.
GGAAATTAGAACTAAGCTAGGGACCATATCTCGGGGAAATCAAAGGCGTTTTCTTATTTAGTCAAAATGTCTTTTCATGAAGTTTATCTATGAGAGGCGGGATAGCTAGCGGAAGAATCCAAATATTATCATATTAGGTTAGAAGAAAAAAATGTTTCAAGCCCGATTGGAGAAATCAATTATTAAAGAGTGATATGAAGTGAATCAGGCTAATTGATCCGAGCAGCTTCCTGAATACTTGCTTACATATTCTTACCTGGGTTGGTATCGCTATGAATATTGTTTCAGCCATGCTTAAAAATTTCCTCCTTTTTAAAATCCTATTGTATTGAAAGCATTCCTCTTGGGATCGAGTGCATTGACTCTTGGCTCAACTGCTCATGGTACGGTTTGAATTCTCTCCATTTAAATCATAGCAGAGTTAAAGAAGACCTATGGTTAAGGCTTATAGAGTATTACCGTAGTCCCCCCATGTAAATAAGCCCCCTTTAGACACACTAGCTTTCGTCTTTCACTATATTAAGAAATTTATGAAACTAGGCATTTTGGTACTGTAGCTTTTAATTGGTCAATTGAATCAACTAAGTAAACTGCAAATCAATAGACTCTATTAGATGGGCAGGCCTAAAGACGGAAGGAAAAAGGTAGGAACTTATAGCTTTGGGTGTCAACTTGGGTAAAATCATCTATCCCATATGGTGTCTAACTTGGGTAACTAAGTCAATCCAGTTCTAGGACAACATGGGTTACCTGGGTGTGATGATCATTGGCAGTAGCAGTAGTCTCGGCAGCAGAATCAGAATCAATAGTAGTAGCCGGGTATGTTAGGGAGCGGGATGTAGCAGGCAGTGTGTTGGGCAGTATCGGGCTCTGGATCTGTATTGGGATTTGGCTTTGGCTCTGTATCTAGATTAGATTCGGGATTAGGGGGTTAGAGCTAGTTTCTGTCTAAGTCACCTGGTTTGATTTCGTGTTCGAATTCGGCATGAATGAAATTCGAAAAAAAATTGTCAAGAAAATTTTTACGATAAAATTCGTCATTAAATTCAAATATATATATATATATATAACTTATCCAATTTTTTTTTTAATAATATTTTTTTAAATTATATAATAATAAATATAGCCTGTATGAAATGATAAACATATTAAAAAACATATTATATAGTATTATAATATCTAAATTAATATTACTATATGCATATATAACTTTACAAATTTATATTAGAATAATTTGGGCTATGGTTATGAAAGAATAATAATATAATACATAATATTGCACATTGCAATATTATGTATTATATTATTATTCTTTCGATAACACTAGCCCAGACTTAAAAAATACACCTCAATAACCAATTGGAGCTCGGCCTCGATTGACTGGTCAGTGAAGTCCAAAAGCATGAACCCTTTGCGACTTTGTGACTCTAGAGCCTACACCCTTGGCCCTTGCATTTATGACTGCACCCTCGGCCCTTACGTCTGCGACTGCACCCTTAGCCCTTGCGTTTGTGACTGCATCGTCAACACTTTGGGGTCTGCGCAGTGCGACTCAAGATTCACGATGGCCACCTCCACACTTAGTCATGGATTTGTGACGGCGACAGCAAACAATGAGCGTGGGGGTAATTTTGGAGGGACAAGGGTTCACTAGCAGGTCATTGAAAATCGCTAATTTTAAACGATTTAATTCGTAGGCTACAGAAAATCGCCAAATCTCGAATTTTAATCCTTTGGTGACTTTGGTTTTCGTACTATTTCTCAAGTTCAACAGATATAATCTATCCTTCCACTACAAGCGATACGATACGTCATCCCCCCTATTTCTATAGGCAAGTGGTAGCTATTCCGCTCACTCACTCAATAATCTAGGCAAGCGAAGTGATAACCCCCGCCCACCTCTAAATCCATGACAAGTGAAGTGATCAACCTCGACCACTAAATAATATACCGGTGATATCAATCTCCCATCCCATCCCATCCCATCCCATCCACGACTTTATCAGTCCTGCAGGGTGTCTCACCCACGATGGATCGGTTTTTGGTGATTACTATCCCTGATCTTCCCTTCCTTGTTGTGACCAGACTTTACTTGATCTTATTTCCATACCTTATTCCATACCTTCCCTTACCAGACGTGACTTGACCAAATTTGACCTAACCATACTACCTGACATTACCTTCCCACAAAAGGGAATCACTATGTATGAACGCTCCTAACCAACCTCAATTGATTATATTACCGGCCATTCTTAGCCTTTCTTTTTATGTTGTTCTTCTTCCTGAGGCGTGATGCACGGCGAAAGTAGCGGACACAATAGTAGTAGAAGGAAGGGTTGTTTCGATAGTGCTTAATGAGCAGGATCCTTTCTTTGTCGTACTCCTCCTTCTCGTCATTGATATTTGAAGCAATGCTATTTCTTTCTGTCTGTTAACCAGGGATTCTATTTGATCTTTCTTTAGGGCTCCTCATTGAACCAGGCTATATCAAAAGGCTCATTCATTGAACTAGAGTCAATATCAAAAAGGCTAATTGAATTGGAGCAATATGAACTACCAGAGCTAATTGAACCAGACTCCTTCTTTGTCTCATTTACCGATGCTTATCTTGTATAGGTGGTCGTTCTTGATGGGGGGGCATGAAGCGTGGCGTGTTATTAATTCTATAACTTGCGAAGCGGCCTTCCCCATAAGTCTTATCATTATAGTCAAGTCTATCAATGGCCCACTCATTACTCTTTTCGATGTATTCTGTCTAGGTGCAAGTGGGCATTGTACCATGAAGCAAACCATAAGGGGATGAAGGCGTAGTACTGAAGTATTTTCGGCTTGTGTTCTTGTTAAATAAATGCTATTTGTGGTTGGCTGTCAGCTTATATAATATAACTTTCCCACCCCCTAACAATCCACTTTATGGAACAATCTTGAAAACCAAAGGTTGGTTATACCTGATTTGAATGGAATGAGGGGAAGGAAGAGTATCATATACAAGTTATCATATACAAGCAAGAATCAAATAATAAAGTTGCCACCTTCTATTATATTATAGGGGATTTTAGGTCAGTTCTTTTCTTTCCTACAGTTGGTTAGTTCAAACCTTTCCCGGAAGCCCAGGAGCATTGTGAGAAGAGGTCTTCACAGAACCAAGCATTGTGATAATAGGTCCTTCCAGCGGAATCATTCCCGAAGCCTTCCTAGGAGCTTTGTTAGAATAGGGACTACCAGAAGCACATGAGCTTTTTTATAATATGGACTACCGACAGACAGAGCATACAAGAAAAGAAGCCCACTCAGAAGCTTCTTTATAATAGGGACTACCTGAAGGAAGTGAGTTACCTTTGACGAAATGCTTTAACGATTGAAATCCAACAAATATAAACTTGTCGGGGTATAGTTTCCAAGCGGGCGAGGAAAGCTACCAAGGCCTTTAAGGGAATAGAACAACGTTAAGGCCCTTACTTTCTTCTTTTACTAGCTGGGTTTAAAAGTTCCTTATCTATGGATAGAAGATGGTAAAGTAGGTGAGGAAGAAATCAATTAGATGGCCATTGACGCGCGCTTCAACAACACATTTTCACGGAGATGTCATAATGGTTACTGGACAAAATTCTTGGAGAGTGGTCATATCTGCCAAGGCTGCATCATGTAGTTCTGCCAACTTATCATCGATGGGCTGAATATCTTTCAATTTCTCATTTTTCTCAAGGGAATTAGTGGGTGCACGGGCCTAACAGTTTATCCTTTGTATGCTCTCTGCCAAGTTGTCTATAGGTCTGCTGCACTACTGTAGAAGTCCTATCCAATCTTAAAATATAGTCTAAATCAGTCAACTTTCACTAGTTTCTTGGTGCAATTGATAATTTTTTTTTATGCTTTATATACATGGGATGATGACCCTATAATAAGTTCCTAAACTACTGAGTGTCGTGAGAATGCTCACTCTCTAGCTTGGCCTGAAATAAAAGTGTGAATTGTTGTAGGCGCCGCCTAGATGTACAAACAATATTAAAGGCCTCCACAGGTGGGGAGGCAAGGACAAACTCTGGTCTGTCCGAATCCAATTCCTTCAATTCATGACACATGTTCTGTAACATGGCCTAAACCAGTTCGTGTTAAAGTTTTAGGGCTAGGATAGTTTTTAACATAAGAAATGAACTTTAATTCATGAACATAAATATAAACAAGATTAAGAAAAATACTGTTCCAATCAATTTAAACTACAAATAAAATCACACATAATTTTCATCTCTTTCAATTTTAACACTCCCTTGGTCATTGCGTTAAAGTTGGTCCTCGAGATTCATTAAATGCTATGTACAGTAACAACATGATAAAATAATGTGCAAGAGATATCAACAGTAAAGAATCATAACCATTATTTGAATTGGCCTTATACTCAGATACTTTATGTTGATATTGTCACCGAAGGGACAAGTCATCCGAGTAAACAAATGTCATACCTTAAGAGAGAGGGTTAAAGCAGAAGGATACAGACCTGAAAAAACTTAGTCAACAGGAAGATACACTTTGATCAAATACTTGGACTTTATCAACATAGTCATACCTAGTACAGTCACACTGTCAAAGGTAAGAATACCATCACACTGTGCAGAGACACCTAGTCATACTCTTGCACAGTCATGCTTCCATAGGTATGCTAAATAGGAGACACATGTTGTCAGGTGGACACACAGTCATACTCTTATGCAGAGCACAGTCGCACAATCATGCCAGTTGAACAAGAAACTCACGATTATGTTGAGAAACACACAGTCCATGTTGAACAAGAAACCCATGTAACGCTGGGAAACACACTATCCATGCAGAGAACGCAATATGTGGAGAACAATAACGCAGCAGGGAGGAGGACCATGCGAGGGTAGAAACCATCAACACGCAGGTGTCACGCTGCAAGAGATCACAACAATCATGCAGACAAGAGCATAAAGCAGTCATGCGGGCAGAGGATAAAACAATCACGTGGAAAGCCCAGTCACGCGGAGGTGAACCACGGGAGGAAGACTTGGTCACGCGAAAATGCCCAGTCACGAGGAGGTGAGGTGAGCCACAGGAAGACCCACATAGATATGCCACGGGAAGACCAAGTTGCGTAGAAATGGTCAGTCACACGGAGGTGAACCACGGGAGGGATGAGTCACATGGGGCAGAGAAGGAGCCACGTGGAAATGCCCAGTCACATGGAGGTGAATCACGGGAGGGATGAGTCACATGGGGCAGAGAAGGAACCACGTGGAGCAGAGATGGAGGAAACACAAAGCAAAGATCATCAGTCACGCGGAGAAGAGATCGACAATCATGCAGAGAAGAGATTGACAGTCGCGCGGAGTAGAGATTGACAATCATGCAGAGCAAGAGACTCGCAGAGGAACAGTCATAACAGTCACGCGGATGGTAACGGAGGAGTAAGCCAAAGAATCAGATCCAAATCCATTCTTTGGATAAGTTGGAAAAATATTTTTATAAGATCGTGACTACATGAAATAAGTTAACCGAATAAAACCGTAAATAAACTGTTCATAAAATGGTCCAAATCATAAGGTAAAGATAATAAGAAAAGGTCAAATGATTTGATAAAATAAAAATTATAAAATAGAAATGACTTAGGATAGTGTACAAAAAGGTCCCAAGGGTGTCATAAAGTTAAACCAAACATAAAGTGGTCCAAAGATAAAATAAAATCATAAACAACAAATTGCCCAACCATAAAGTAAATGGTCCAATGATTTTATTTCCCAACCATAAAGTAAATGGTCCAATGATTTTATAATAAATGGTCCAAAGATCTCATAATAAAACTCATAAGGTAAGAGTCTTCATAACAAAGGTACACACAATAAGAGTGCTAGGACCAAGTAAGATAAATGACCATGACTCAACCAAGGGGGTCACATTGAAACAACCCACAAACCTACAAGATCAAGGTGAACCATAAGGGCGGACAAACATTTACCTATAGGACCAACAAGATCAGGGGCTTTAATATTTTCTCTCTCTCAAGGTACATTGTTTCATATATTTTATCATCACTGTATAAGTGGAAGATCCAAACTAGATGGTACGATCATTTAGTCCTCAATGCTGCTCCTAAGGGTTAGGTGCTAGTGACATCATCAAGGGGTGGCCAGTCCTTCTTCTTCTTTCTTTCAGTCTGACCTTGAAGTACTATCCCTCTTCTTTAGGTCCGGTTTGCCTAAGAAGAAGCATAAGACCATCCCATCCATCTCGACCATTCATCCCACCCAGTCTACCACCCTTTGTGAGGGCATGTAGCGTGGGGGGGGCATAGCATCTAGGCAGTAAGTCTTTGGAGTGAGGCAGGGTAGTGAAAGGGTGCTATTTGAGACAAATGGAAATTTGTGAGCTGGGTGGAAGCAAATATGACATATTTGACCCACCCCATAGAAGGGAAATGGATTGCTATGAGCCCATACAGGGAATCTTCAATTGGTTATGATCTTCAACGGAAGCAATAGAGCCATCATTTCAACCTATTAGATTTTAAGGTGGAGCAACAACTCCTCGCAACCAACCAATTTATGCCACTTACCTACCCAATGCTTCTTCCCTGCAATCAAACAATAAGCACCATGATCACATCAGCAGGAATTAGCACTTATTGTCTCAAAGTGACAAAAACAACCCTATACACAACAACAAAACGGGTAGGAATCCTATTAAAGGGGACGTCCTATCCATAAAGAAGTCCTATCCAAACAGAAACAATAGGGCCTCAGTCAGCCAAACACCATCAAGGAACCTTAGGGACCCACCTAACCAATAGACACAAAATCCTACCAACATGAGATACCAGGAATCCTACATTTTTAATTGAACAAATCAACCCAGTAAAATAGAAACCTATCCATCCTCCTATCCATCCTAAGATTATAGGCCATCTCCACCAACAAACACAACCAACATGGACTCACTATGGCTTGGGTCCTCACATTATGAAGTAAATCTCTATGAACCGCACAAGGATCTCAAACAACTATTTATATGCCCGCTCCTACAACAATTACACACCCCTATGAGCCCGCAACACAATGGGTTCACATTTGAATGACCACAGGGTTCTTCTTTCGTACCTTGCACCCGTTCCTTTTCCATTTCGCTTCCTATCAAATACCGTACCTTCCAAAGTCCACCCAAAAGTAATGGTTCCACACATCTCATTATACTTACTATTTATAGAGTAAAAGACAAAATGTTACTTACTAAATATTTATTTGATCCTTTCTTTTATATGCACTTGACTTAAATAGACTTTGCACTGCGATTTCGTGTCAAACACTTTTGTAGAATTTGAAAGGATCGATGATAGGACCAATTGAAATTAAACCAGTGAAGGCGAGGCTCCAACAATTGAGTAAGTAGTCTTAGACCAAAGGGACATTTCAAATAAGATAAGAATTGAATTTAGAATAGTTGAGATAAACTCTTATATCTACAGCTCGATCAATAAAAGTCCCAGTAATAATTACCCAGTATCAAAAAAGCAAGCAGTTGTAACTAAACACTACTACCAATCTTTTCTACAGAGGATAGCTGCATCCACAGACTTTAAAAGTCCAAAATGACGACTAGTTAATGGCATAAGAATTGCGAGAAAACCGAGATACCAGTGCACCAGATTACACAAAGCCGATCGAAATAAGAGAAGTAAACATGGGGTGGTTGCTGGGATGGAGGGATTGTAGAAGATATTTGAATTTATTTTGTGTTGTTTAACACACTCATTCATACAGAGCATCTTACAAAAAAATCAAATTCTGTCTCCACTGACTATTATTTTCGTTTCAACAGTCTTAAATTGGAGGGATTTCCCAGTTACCACAAAACAGGTAGGTTCATCACGATCTATGTAATTCAGGTAGTTTCATCACTTTGATGCTTGTATCTCACTTGCGGGGGAGGGATGAACTTGATTAGACATACTTTTGAGATTGCTACAAATAGCATTAGATATTTGATAGATAGATCCTGGTGATAGCATTAGATATTTTATATCTAGATTCTGGAGATGGGAACAACTATTTATAGCTAGATATTGGATATGGGAACAACAAAGAACCATGGAAGATATTGATTAGATGAACAATGGAACATATTGATTATATCTCGTAGGACTACAGAAAGCATTTAGATAATTTATAGACATAAAGCATATAGATAGAGATAATTTATCCGTGAAAAGCATATAGATAATTTAGAGAGACCTTAGACCCTCATTCGGCGGGAGGCTATAGAAACTGGTCGGGGGAGATTTTATCATCTAGTTCGATTCTTCCTTTATAATAGCTTGATACATGGGATAGTTAATTCAGAGCAATACATGGGCAAAGATCAGAGCTGAGTTTATACATTGTCACTCGCATCGAATCCATAAAAGCATGTAAATCAAGTACAATAATTCCTTTCTGCAATAACAGAGGACCATCATACATTCAATCACTAGGTAGGCTCAACCAAGCACTATGAAATACAAAACCAACTGCCCTATATAATGTCTTTATTACTTGCACTATCGAGCTCTAGATAGGAAGGGCTAGTGAATGTCCCTGTAGGTCAACCTTCCAAAGTGAAACCAACTACCAATAAGATTTTATGTCAGCTTGGAAAAGAAGCTATGTTAGTTCATAAGGGAATAACCAATTCCCCATGTTCGGTATAAATAACCAGTGGGTAGTTGTATTTCTATCACTATCAATCACCAGTAAGAGTAATGTTGTCCACCGATTGCACACCAGCAGCAGAAATCTTCCGAAAGCTGTCTCCTCACTTAGGAAAGTGGGAGAGGTGTGACCTTGGGGGCAAGCACAGAGCCAGGTACTGTCACCTACTCCTAGCTCCTCCATTTAGGCTAACTCCTAACGAAGCCAAGGGGGGTAGACCCTAACAAAGAGTTTTCTATGGCTCAATGTTTAAGTTATGTTTTAAATGTTTTCAGATGCGGATGGGTGTTGTTTAGGAGTTTGTGTGATTTTAGATGATTAATATGATGAATTGAGCACAAGACAAAGCAATCCACGTTGCTATCACTGGAATTAAAAGATAGACAAATATTTGAGCAATTCACGATAATATATAAAGTATTCACAGATATGACTTATAATCAAACATTCAATGGACAAATGGCCCAGATTATCCACAATGCTAAAAGATGGAACCAGTGCCTATGGAGTAAAATTATTGGAGATGCTTCGTGTTTAGAAAGATGTGAATCCCAAAAGATGCCAGTGAATGTTAGGTTTTGCAAGTGCTCTTGGTAATTTTTAAGAGTTTTTAACAGTGGTCTTGCTTTAGGGTGTCAACAAAAAGGTTTATCAAAGCCGGGAGACTCTTCTAAGTTGCCTCCGTTGAAGACATGTTGGGCCCGCCCAGTATCCCAGGCTGATATTGTCAAGTGACCAGCTAGCCGAGAATCTATGACAGCAGGAGGTTCCAGCGCCTCTACTAGGAAGTACTTTGGAAGAATCCCTACAACGCCGGTGTGTTGGTTACGGGGTGTTTAAGTGTTATTAGGTTACTCTTGCGGGGTTTAAAGATCTAGTGCCATTTCTGGGTACTCCGATCTAGGATCGGTCAGAGCATACTCCGGCAAGGAGGGAGGGGGGTTAATTAATTAAAAGGGCATGAGTTGCAAATTTTATTAAGTGAATTAATTAAAACCCTTCGACAGAGAGCGCTTTTGACCTCATCTTATGACAGTGGTTCAAAAGACTTAGCTAATCTAGATGAAACTAATGCAATGGTTGTGCAAACCTAAGATGCTCTCCGATAGAGAGTGCTCTTGACTTGTGTTTCTGCAAGTTCAAGAGTCTTACTTATGGATGATTTGATTAAACAAACACAACAATTAAGATGAAAGTGGTTGATTAAACTCTTCGACAGAGAGCACTCTTGATCCACCTTACGGTGAGATTCAAGAGATTTTGGTTCTTTTTATGATTTGACAATTATAACAAGACATCAACAAGCAATGATGAATCTAACATTTAGTGGAAATGAAGCTAAGAAACAACTAACAATTAGTAAGAATGAAACTAAGTTTAATTAGAGAGCTAAACTAATTGCTTAAGGAAAACTGAACTAAGTAAATCATGAAAATGAACACAAGACATACTTCCCCAAAATAGGGGAAGTAGAAAAGAAAGGAGACTTGCTCCCACTCAGCCTTTTTTTATTAATCTTTCACAATGATGATGTGTTCTTTGCTTCTTAGAAGGAACGGGGAAAGAAGGGGATGAAAGAAGAGGGATAGCAGTCTTTTTGTTCTTTTTGCACTCCTTGTCCGTTTGTGGCCTTTGGGATTTCCTTCACCTGTTTGCAATCTAAGAGCTTTAGACACACACTTGTTATGATATTAGTTGATAAAAAATAACTTGAAATTTAATCTATAAACTAGCTAAAAACACTTACCCAAACTCACCAAGAAGAAGGAAGAAAAGAGGCAAGAAAAGGGGAAGGCAAGAGGGGTGAAAGAGGGGTGGAAAGAGGGCAAAAGGCAAGTCAAAGAAGGCTGGAAACTAAGTGAGAAAGAGGGCTGCAAATGAGGGTAAAAAAAGCTGAAAGTACAGCCCAAAAGATGGTTAAAGAAGAGGATGGAAAGGGGCTACAAAAAGTGGAAAAAGGAGGCCAAAAGAGGGCTGTCCAAAAGGGTAAAAAGTGGGGAAAAGTGGATAGCGAACTAAGGGAAGGAAAGGCTGCAAATAAAAGGCCTGAAAGGCTGAAAATAAAGCATAAGGCAGCCAACCGAGGCAAAGGCTAAGTGAATGAATGTTCACTTTATCCCAAATGTGCCATAATCCCAAAAAAATAAAGATTTTTTAATTTGAATGATGAATAAAAGCAAGGAGAGAATGGTCAAACCTGTGGATCTTTTTAAAACACTTGGATCTCGTGAAGCATGCAATTACCGGAAAAACGTACTTGACTCCAAGAGAAGAAGATGCAGCTGAGCTCTAACTTCTGCTTGGTTGGATGGAAGGATCTGCAAAATAACACTCATAGACTTGCCATACAAAAGATTAGATCATGTATTGTTCACAAATTGAAATAAAGAAGAGCATGAACTACAACTGAATAAAACAATGCTCTTTTTTTAAATTCTAGAAGTAAATCAATAAACAGCTAACTTGCAAACCGCAAATACCTGTTCTTATGTGCTTACAGAAGCCTTCTAAAGCATAACATCATAATCTCAAATAGACAAGAAAGAAAAGCATTAAAACAACATCACCTCATCCATCAAGTGCAATCATCCAAAGAATCACACCACATGAGCCTCTAAAGCCTTAATATTATTCCAATGGTTGCATAGAAGTGACAAGCAATTACAAAAGTTTCACCACATTTTCTCTACACAAAAATCCATCTGAATAGAGCTAAAGGAGCCTCTATTTGTACAATGAGAGAGTGCTAAAACCCTAAAACCAATCCTCAAACCCTAATCAGCCTGGCCACCAAATAGAGGTCCAAACCTAAATTGGAGAACCGGGAGTGAGGGGAGGCCTCCACCAAGGAAAGGTGCCCCCACTCCAACCCTAAACACTGAAATCCATCCACAGATGAGCCCACACGTGTGGAAGGCGCCCTTAGGAGAGAGAGGGGCGTGAGCTGTTGAAGGAGGCACCCTGCTGCATAGGAAAGCTGCCTGCTAGGTCTGGAAACCTACTTTTTTAGGTTTGGAGGAGCCACTGCTAGGTTTGGGAAATGGTGTAAGCTTCAGTCTTCACCTTGATCAAATCACCGGACCAATGAGTGCTCTCCATCTCATTCTTTAGCTGGAGATGACATGTCTGCTAACTGATAATAAATTAATTGCTCTCTTAATGATGACTGAAGCTGAGTTATGATAACTCCAATCATCATAAGTGCTCCATGAGATGTCATTTAGCCTTTTATTTTATTGAATTTGGATTAATTTGGAGAGTTTTAATTTTCTTCAAAATAATCATTTTTTAATAAAAATTCATTTTTTTTACTCAAAACTGATTTTTTTGAGAAAAAAAGCATTATGTATCCGATTGTTGATCTGAAAGTTGGTTCTGACTGGCTGGCTGATCAAGAATGATTTTTGGCTTAAGGTTAGAGCCATCAATCACTGAATTCGGAGTCCGGATGATCGACTTACCACGAACGGGTTTTTTCCATTTAATTTATGGAAAAATTAACCCAAAAAACTTAGGAAAAGTAATTAAAAAATTAAAAATTAAAAAAATAATTTTTTCCCTGTTCGAAAAAGATTTTTTCGAATTTTTTTTATATGTCCAGATGACTTAGGACATGACCATGATCTATCTAAAAAATGTCTAGTAGGTTTATAACACTCGGTTGGGCTTTAATAACCCCCCCAAGGCCCAGAATTCAACATCGGGCATTCCAGCTTTGGAGGAAGCGGGAGAAAACCTTGTTAATTATACTCGGCTGAAGGCAAAGCATAATTGTTAGGGGCAAAAAACTCCCTGGAATACCTTATTTGATATCCTACGTCTCAGGAGACCGAACCATTCAAAAATACCCTACTAGCACATTTTATTATAAACCCCGCGGGGCCATGGTCAAAATTATTAAAATAAAAAAGTGGCTAGCCAATATTGGCTAGACATGCAGACGGATCAACTGATACATTGGAATTAGACTTTGAACAAGTCTGTCAATCGACGGCTCCTCAGGTAACCCAACTATGGTACAAAGAAGTTGGTAACAAGTAGGAAGTGTAAACAAGTCGTGTATGTTGAGTGGAGAAACCTGTTTAGTGCCTATTTTTTGTTTACTTGTATTCCTCGCATCGACTCTGCTACTAAAACTCCCTAGCTTCGACCAAGATTTCATCCTTTACATAGGCACCTGGGCCCACTCAGTTGTAACCTTTTTAGTTTAGGTAGACAACCAAAAATAAGAACAGACCATGAACTACCTAAGCAAAAGCCTAGCCCACCCTGAACTCAGCTACACATGTGACTATAACCTCACTTTTGGCATTGTTTTCATTGCTTAGCACCTACGTCACTTGTTGGCCCCTTCATTTTTGGATGGTGTGTAGAGTGGCAAGAAGGAAGACAGTGCGAAACTTAGAAATCCTTAGTTGTGCCATATGGATCCAAAGTCAGTTATGCAGAAAATGGAGAAGACCCCTATTTTGTGGCCTACATCGGCTAGTAATTGTATTATATAATGGATTGTTTTTATAAAGTTGACTAGGTTAGTTAGGGTTTTTTACATAATAAAGAATATACATTAAGAATTTGTATAAGCAATCCTTTAGGGATACGAACAGTGATTAATCACTTGGTTGTTCTTTGGGCTAGTATTTAGAACCGTTCTATTGTTGCAGAATAGGTTTTTCATTTTTTTTATGTTGTAGTAATGAATCAACCATATTCCTATTGCAGGGGTGATAATTGATTGGATCTATATGTTGCAATGGAGTAATGGATGGAAGCCCCCCTTATTTTAAAAGCGTGTCTTGTTCCTAATAATCTAATCACAACAAGAATTGCACTCTGCTTTTAACTGTATTTATGTGTCTTAAAGATCCCGGAGGGAGGTTATTATATACGTGCATGGGGTGTAAGTATTTATAGCTAATAGGTCCTTACCAAATATATTATTGTCCGCAGTCACAATATCGATAGGGCGAGTTAGGCATTGATCAATCAGGAAGTCCCGAAAGGTGTTTCTCACTCGCACCTTTCTGACTTTGGTTTCTCACTGAGCCCCCATTCCTTAACGCTTGTGTAATTCTACGTTATTATCATGCCATTTAATGATAGATACGGATATAAAATAGTAGCATAAAGAGCCAAGGGTCCTCCCTCGCAGAAGGACAAGCATTGTGTCACCAACTACCCCATACATGGGTAGTTTAATAATAAAGTAGATATCAAGAAGGGTCATCTCTATCTTCTATGTACTCTAAAAACCTATGCACTAACATCCCAATACTCTAAAAAGCGAGACAAGAATGCCTCACCGGCACACATAAAAGGCTTCTCTAAATACTTGAGCAACCATGTATAGCTAGTTGTCTCCTCACCACAAGAGCTCTCTACTGCGCATCTTGGAGAGCCTCAAAATCACGCTCTCACCAAATAACCCTCATACTGATTGTCTCCACATGAAGCCAATTTTGTGTTAGTTGCTATTTTAGGCCTCTTTGGGCCCTTTTTCCCAATGGATGTTTTAGCCTGTCTTATATGTTTGGAGTGCAGTTGTTAGCCCAAGGCTGTGTTGTTTTGATCCCTCTATCTCTTGGCCCCAAGATAGTGGACACCCATTTTAAGTGCTCCAAAGAGACTTGGAGTAAAATATCCTCTTAGGCTGACATTGGTTGGATACAATTATGGTTGGCCCCTACATCATTAGGAGTGATCTCTTCTTTTTCAATGAAGGCAAGACATGTTCTGCCCAGTGCTAGCTCTATTTGGTATACCAGGTGTTGAGCATGGTTGTCATTGATGACAATCCATTAATGACAAAGAAGTAATTAAGGTTGATGACATGGGAAGCAGGACATGATAATTTCAGCATTAGAGCCCATTCACTATTGGTGTGTGCTTTGGAGAACTAGGTGGTCCAAATGATCCATTCTGGGCATGGACAAATTGTTGAAGTCTTGTGTATAAGCAATTAGCAGTGTCTTGACATAAGCAAACTTTTGATGACAAAACTGACCTTTGATGAATTGACTTGAGGAGTACATAGATGATTTACAAACTACCTACATGGACTGTTTTGAGCCCTCCTAAGTAAGACGTGATTGTTGGTGACTGTGTTGCTTCTCCTTTCGGCTGGTTCGTGACTGTAAAAACATCTTTTGAGTAGGCCGTGATTGTGGTGGTCTCTTCTTAGTAGACTGTGACTGTTGTGTGAACATTCTTGCAAAGCCGTCACTGTTTTGAGCCTTTAAGGCTGGGCTGTGACTGTTTGTCTGCCCTTTTGGGGTGGTTTGGGACTGTGTCGTGACAATGTAAAAGGAGCAGCAGTAGAGAATGTGTGTGCAGAAGATGGGCTTCTAGTGGTGTTCTCTGTAGAAGACAACTTGAGGACTGTGCAGAAGAATATTTGATGAAGTGAACAACATTTTGCACGAGATCTTGATCCATCTTGTCAAATAATCTTGGGTTTCTTACATCAATAATGAGGTGGCATCTCTGTGGTCTGAACCTAAGTCACAAGATTCAGCGAATTTGAACCTTCAGGTTTGAATTTTGCCGACTATCAAGCTGGTTTGAATTTGAAGGCGAATTTAATAAAAATATCAAAAACAATTGGGGCTGGTTTTTTCATTTAAGCCTTAGTCCTAACATGCTATGGTCTACTTACTCCAGTCTCAACTCCCAACCCATGCGTAAAGTTTTTCCTCTCTGCTTATCGCTTCTTAGGAAAGAAACCCTCATGCTAGGGCTTAGAGCTCATGACTCTATGAGTTTCCATCTCAATGTTCATGAATCATTGCTACTGCTCAATCACCAGCTCATTGTTTGAGTTACAGACTTTAATCTACAAGTGCAATTGCAGTCATAGACCCGCATTTATGTTGTGCTGCCATTGAAGAGTGAAGTTAATCGTACTTGAGAATAATTTTATCTAAGCAGTTGAGCTGAAATTTGAAACAAACCCTGAGTTGCGCATTTCTAGTTCCACGAATAAATTGTTGATGTAATTTTTTATTAGTTTGTACTATCTTTCAATTACTATATATATATTTGAATCTAAAGACGAATCTCAAACGAACCTCATAGAGAAATTCAAATTCGAATCGAATCAAATGGTCATCGAACTCGAATCCGAATTCAAACCATGTGACTTAGGTCTGAACCAGTGGCCTTACACAAGCTCCTTGATGTTGACAGTCAAGACTTGGACATTGCATGATCAAAGTTGTGATCATAAAGAAATTGTGCTCCTCTAAGAAGATTGGTAGTGAACACGTTGACCAAGTCTATGGGTAGATGTGAATAAGATGCTTGGGAAAATCTTTGATGATTGAGCAGACCTCTTGATGATTGGCATAACCAGCAAATGAGTAGATCTCTGATATTGGCATGATGTATATGAAGAAATATCTTGACTTGTATCAGCAGACATGAACAAATCCTTGAAGTTGTGGCATGAACAAATTCTTGAAGTCCTGTGTATGAGCAATGAGCAGTGTCTTGACATAAGCAAACTTTTGATGACAAAACCGACCTCTGATGAATTGACTTGAGGAGTACATAGATGATTTACAAACTACCTACATGGACTTGTAGTGGATGAATCTTCGTTCTTCTCTAAGTTGCTCTGAAACGGATACAAGAACAGATACGGATACGGGGAGGGAAACAAATACCACAAATTTTGAAAAATGTGGGATACGATATGGCAAGGAAACGACAGCAGACTTGTATATATATATATATATCAAAAAGGCCATGAGACATACATACTCTAGACTACCATCCATCAATTAGATTTAAAGGTAGTTGTTTCATTTATAACAATTAAAATCAGCAAACTCAAATATTGTCTTAAACAATATTCTTCTATCTCACGTGCCATAGATAAGTCACCCGTTGGCAAGCATTTAAACAGGAACATGTTGACTACTTCTAAACATCGATTTCAAACCCTAAAATTACTTGATGGATGTATCCAAATGTTACCATCTAACAAATATTACGTTGTTTACACCTCTAGAAAAGTGTTAAAATTTGTGATTAAACACAATTTTTTATGTAAGACAGACTCAACTATGTTGTATTTAGTTTGGTCCACTCACTGAAGAGACAACCAACTAGGCAAGTGAGAGTCAATTGACCAACCGACTGGTTCCAAAAGTGACTAACTGACTGGCTCTTAAAGGGCCTAAATTCATAGGATTGTCTATGATTTGCAACCGACTTGGATATTCAAATTTGACATAATCAACCATGTTTTAAGGGGATTAATTAAGCACACAAGTTTAAATAAGTGAGCTCATGTTTTAGTGCAACTTAGGTGTGAGTATGATGACATGCAATATTGCACTCTATGCAATAATACTATCTCTAGACACCAATGAGTTTCCTTGGATATGTTGTTTATGTTTTATGGTTTATACTAATAA
>LPNX010266806.1:0-50068 GCA_001517045.1 Pseudotsuga menziesii
TATAGCGACGGATGGTTTTTACTAGTTCCGATTTAACACCCAAATGTATGAAACGTGGAAAACATCCGTGGAAAAATCCGCGCTTTTGTATTAGTGTATATGCATGAAATATATGAAGCTGGTACACCAAATTCATTCTCTCTCTTTACATTATTTTCTCCTATATATGATCCACTAACATTTGAGGAAGATTTTGAAGAAGAAGTATGGGCACAAGTCATGGATGAAGAAGTAGAATGCATTAAGAAGAATCAAACATGGGGGCTGGTTGATGTACCAAAATATAAAGATGTAATCAACACCAAATGGATTTACAAGACCAAGCAAGATGCCGATGGAAATATGCAGAAGCACAAAGAAAGAATGGTAGAAATAGGGTTCACACAACAACCTGGCATAGATTTCAATCAAACTTTTTCACCTGTCGCACACACTGGGATACAGTCAGAACAGTCTTGGCCATTGCCGCACAAAACAATTGGCCTGGTTATCAAATGGATGTCAAGTCAACATTTTTGAATGTCTATCTAGAAGAGGAAGTATATGTGGAACATCCAAAAAGGATATGAAGTTCCAGATCAAGAGCATAAAGTGTACACGTTGAAAAAGGAAGTCTATGGTTTGAAGCAAGCTCCTAGAGCTTGGTACAGTCGGATTGATTCATATCTCACTGAAAATGGATTTCACAGAAGTGAAAGTTAACCGACATTGTACACCAAAGTGAATGAGAAAGTTAAGATGTTAATTGTCTGCTTGTATGTAGATGATTTAATATTTACTGGTGACTTTGGCATAGAAGAATTTAAAGTAGTCATGGAAAGTGAAGTTGAAATGATTGATATTGGGCTTATGAATTTTTTTCTGTGCATTGATGTTCAACAGTATGAAAGTGGTATATTTATATCACAGTATAAATATGCAAGTGAAGTTTTAAAAAGGTTTAATATGTATAATTGCAATACAACCCCAACACCAGTAATAACAGGTTTAAAATTGAGCAAGGATGATGATGGATCAACTGTAGATCCTACGTTGTTTAAAATGCTTGTTGGAAGCCTTATGTATTTAACAATGACAAGATCATAAATCATGTATGGAGTAAGTCTGATCTTAAGATTCATGGAGTCACCAAAATACTCTCATTGTCAAGTAGATAAACAAATTATGAGGTATGTAAGTGGCATAAAATACCTTGGCATTATGTATTCAACCTCAGAAAATTTTAAACTCATTGGATACACTGATAGTGACAATGGACTCTGGAGGAAGCATAGATGAGAGGAAGAGCACATCTGGGCACACATTTCATTTTGGTATAGGTGTTGTTTCATGGGATTCAAATAAACAACCCATAATAACTCTGTCTTCAATAGAAGCAGAGTATGCTGCAGCTACAAGCACTGCATGTCAAACTATCTGGATACGGAGAATTTTGAAATACCTATCATAGAACCAACAACCATATTATGTGACAACAATTCAGCCATAACATTATCAAATAATCATGTGTTCCACAAGAAAACCAAGCACATTGACACAAGGTTTCATTTCATAAGAGAGTTGGTGAACAACAAAGAAATTTGTTTAGAATTTTGTAGGTATGAAGATCAACTTGCAAACATATTTACAAAAGCATTGGAAATGGATACATTTCCGTATCTACGTAGTTATCTTGGAATGACAATTTCTGCATAGTGAACTCTGTCATGAACAAAGAAAGTGTAAGCTCTGAAACATTTTGTAAAATTTTGTTTTAAGATCCCCATTTGCTCATAATTAAAGGGTAGTATTGGAAATATTAATTACTTGTAGATCCATATCGGAGCTCAGCCAAATCTGTCAGAGTCTGTATTAGTTCAGATCTTGTCGGACAGTCTAACAAGAGTGAAGTGTTCACGATTCTGCAATGTAAACTAGTCAAATTAATTTTCTGAACTTAAGTTTTAGGTGGATAGTTATTACATCCATTAATGTCAATACTGTAGATTCATGGAGAATTAATTTTTAGTTTTCTTATAAATAGAAGAAGAAGATTGTATATCGGACAGAGAGAAAGATAAAAATAAGAGAGAGTAGAAAAGAGAGTGCGTTGGAGTCATTTACCTGACATACACACTTATTTGGTCAATTTTGGCCTAATTACCCACTATACTAAGTTTAATTGAATCAATTGGCATCAGATGAGCACACCATGACATCAACATGAGCACACCCATGCCTTCCTTAATCAAAGAGGCCAACTAAGCCTTATCCTTCAATCGGGGAGGCTAACTAGGCTTCCTCCAAACTAAGAGAAATTCTGGGGTGATCTGAGTGTCATAAGTGCACCTAATGGCTAACTAATTGTTGTTTCACCTAAAAATTAGTTAAGTTGAGTTGTAAAGGCACCTCCATTATGTAATTTCCTATTTTGGGCTGATTGGGATGAACTGGAGTTAGTTAATGCGCCCCCAACCACTTTTGATGACCAATATCACTTCAGTTAACTTCATCGGAGCTAATTGGAGTTAATGACGCACTACCACCTACTGATTGACATGTAGTGACATGTGTCTAAGCGACATTCAGTTAGGATCAGTCATGTATTGCACTTTGATTCACTTAGGACTTAGTGAGAGTCAGTTATGGCTAGTTTAGTGGTTAACTAAGTGTTTCTAGTGTTGTTGACATTCAGTTAAGCTACACCCATCCATGCAATTTGAATGACCTCCTAGTGAATTTGAATTGTCTTGGAATTCATGCAGAATTTATTGTATTTTCATTCTATTATTGATTATACAGAGTTGCAACCTCCTATTGCAGTACCCGTACATCATTTCATGTCTAATTTGTCTTGAATCACTTGTGAGTATGTGCTTTGTCTCAATATTGCCATGACAGAATTAATATGGTATCAGAGCCACAGTGGGACAAAGCTCTATTCTTCAAAAACATGATTTTTGACGGATCTAACATGCAAAATTGGGCAAAAGTTCAAATTCTAGCACTGCACCAGAAGAAAAAGGTTTACCACTTAATACCCCAAGTCAAGGAATTGTTGATCAAGCTTGCTTAATCAATTATGCTGGTTGTGATGAAAAACTGAGATGTGCAGGCTGTTTGACCTTATGATGACTTTTTTGTGTTGATTGTAGGATTTTTTTACAGGTTCACTGCATTCACTACAGTAGAAGAATGGCTTCTTCCATAGAGATTCTAACTCCTTTCAATTACCACTAATGGAAAGGAGATATGGAGATCCATCTCCATGCTAAAGGACTATATAGAGTCACTATGAACATAGAGGAAGAGCCAAACCATGTTGTGGACAAGGCTAGATTCTATAACAAAATGGATGAATATTTTAGGTTTCTGTGTCTCTATATCTCTAAGGATATCCTATTCTGTCTCTTGGGGTTGAAGAATCCGAAAGCAATTTGGGACGAAATTGCCTCCCTGTATGACAAATAGGATGATTTGAGGTTTTATAAGCTTGAAAATGAGCTAGTTTCTCTTCAACCTGGAAATTTCAAAATTCTCAATGACTTCTTCACAAAATTCAAGTATCTAGTATTAAATTTAAATCATTGTTAGGTGAATAAGGAGGATGATCAGCTCATCCTCGCCATTCTCTCCAAACGTGGCGTGGACTGCTCAATATTTGTTTCCACTTTTCATTCTTGGAAGCTCACAACCCCTGGATGGAAGATGCCATCTCTCAATGCCTTCATGATATGATTGAGGATTCCTTAGCTAGTCATAGAAGGAATCATTCACTAAATTGATAAGTTCTAAAGATGAGTTAGAAGAAAAAACTCAGAGTGATAACAACAACAATGAATGTGAATTTGAATTTGAATTTGAAGAAAATATTAATGAAGGACAACATCAAGTACATTATGATATTTGGAAGGTGATCTTCATACCTTGGGTGTAATTACACTTCAACAAAAATAGATATGGATTAGGATATGAAAAAGTGTAATATCATGATATTTCATCTTCCTAAGTTGATTAATTATTCTAAATTACATTGTGATTTAAGTTTGTACAAAGTACTAAAAGGATAATCACCACGGATAATGATTAATGGGGTAAATATATATATCTTACTTTTATTTTAAATTATCTTTCAAAAAAATAAAATGGGCGGCATCGAAGTGGGTGCACACATGAAGGTTGAGGCAATACTATGGTTGTCTCCCCTACACATGATTATACATCTTCAAAGTCTCAAAGGGATGGCTAACTTCTTATAGAGATTTTTCGTCTATTTTGCTAATTTGACCAAGGATTTTATGCGCCTTTTGAAGAAAGATGCTCTGTTCATATAGGATGAGTGAGACCAAGAGTCCTTCGATGCAATTAAGAAATCCTTGGCATCGGACCCCATGCTTATTCCACATGACTAAAGCCATGATTTTCTATTATATGTGGCCACATCTCAATAGATGATTGGGATAGTTTTGGTTCAAGAGGAAGACGAGCTCCAATACCACGTTATCTACTATCTTATTTGGAATCTCATTGAAGAAGAACTTCGATATAGTCACTTCGAAAAGTTAGCCAAGTAGCGACTGTTAATGCAGTACAATGGTTTAGACATTATATACTACTTCGCCAAACTACGGTCGTGGCTCATATCAATCTGTTTCAGTTTGTCTTGACTAGATGAATGATAGGGGGAAAGTACAATAAATGGATTGCTATTTTTCAAGAATTCGATCTCAAGTTTGTTTCAACAAAGTCGAAGAAATCATAAGTTTTTGCGGAGCTCAAGTCGGATCTCCCTAGTTTGGATGAAGACGAAATTCATGAAGATTCCTTTGTGGATGAACATATCTTCCTTATTTAGAAAGAGGAACCTTGGTATGGCGATATCATTATATACTTACATACTTTGAAGGTTCCTCCTTATTATCGATGACACAATGTATCGTTGTGGGGTGGACTCCATTTTGCGTCGATGTTTAACTCATGATGAGGATTAGACTGTGATGAATAATTTCCATGGTGGGGAGTGTGGTGGTCATTTATTTGGGATTTCTAAATACCAAAAGATCCTTAGAGTGGGTTATTATTGGTCACTGTTCTTTAAATATTGCGTTAATGCGGTCGAGAGATGCCACCCTTTCTAGGTGTTTGCACATAATTTGTGCTCACATCCTACCCCGTTACATCCTATTATCATTGTAGGTCCCTTCGCCAAGTGGGGGGTATACTTTATGGATTGCAACCCAACTTCGGCTGGGTGGCACCATCACATCATAGTGGTTGTGGAATATTTCACGAAATAGGAAGAGGATATGCCTACTATTAAATCCGATGATGAGACGACCACTCATTTCGAATTTAATCAGATCATCACTCGGTTTGGTATCCCGAGAGAGCTTGTCACTAACCATGGCATGCAATTTCAAAATAAGATGATGGACAAATTATCTTCGAAACTGGGATACACACAAGAGTACTCTTATTCTTATTATCCTCAAGCGAATGGATAGGTTGAAGCTGTGAACAAATTCCTTAAGTCCATTCTGCAAAGAATTTTTAGACAAATCAAGACCAATTGGCACACTATGCTTTACCATGCTTTGTGGGCCTACCAAACCGCAATTAATAATTCCACTGGGTTTTCTACATATCAACTAGTACATGGGGTGGAGTCAGTTTTACCGGTTGAATGCAAAATTCCCTCGTTGAAACTAGCCATAGAGCTATTACTAGATATTTATAAGTTGGAAGAACGTTTGGTCCACTTACAACACCTTCATTAGCAGTGTCAAGATTTTGTAGTCGCTCTTCAATAAGTGTCATGTGAAGGCTCAGTACTATAAGTATGTCCGTCCTCGTATATTTAATGAAGGTGAATTCGTCCTCCTGTATGACCAAGATAGTGAATCATTAGGGGAGGGTAAGTTCAACCCCATGTGGCATGGGCCTAACGTGGTAAAATGTGTCTTAGAGAAGGGTTCCTATGAGATAGAGGATTATGAAGGGACAACCTTGGAGGAGCCTAGAAATGGGATCTATATCAAGAAATACTATGCCTAATTCTCAACAGAGGCTGATATCTTATATATTATTGTACAGTTGCATAGTTTACTTTTGGTTCCCTTGTAGCGATTTGGTTTGTTGGCATGCTTCCCCTTGTTGTGACAGATGTCGACGGAATCTTTGGTGTACCTAGGATATGCTGATGGTTCCAGTCGCCATACCCAGAACTTAACTTCGGTTTCTTGGGTCATTTATACGCTTGAGGGTCATGTGGTGTCTTCAGGAGGTGTTTGTCTCTGGCCATCATCAAACAATTTTAATTAAAAAAGTGTCATGATTGAGTTACTACGTGATGCTATCTCCAATGGTGTTCGATCTCTTGAAGTATTCCTTAACTCATAGCTAGTTGTGTCGTAGTTAAATGGTGTGTGCCGTATTAGGGATCCTACTTGATTACGAATATTCTTCAGGGTAAGATTGTTAGAATGAGAATTTGACTACATAACATACATTCATGTTCCTAGGCTTTACAATCATGTTTTCGAATCTTATGCAAATTACGTTTTAGACTGGAATTTGTTACATCAATAATGAAGCATATACATCCATTCACATTTAAACACACATGTAAATGCATCAAACTGATCACTATAAGTTTTTTATTTCTTAATATAGTTCAAAATGGTGTGACAGTACAAAATATCATGATACAAAATTGGGTCTTAAAGCCACCCAAAAAATATACGATCGATACAAAAATTCTATATAGGCATCTACACTTGCAGGCCAGGGTGATGATCATGGTAACAGACAACTGCATTGACCAAGCACAGAAATATTCTAACCCACAAATGGGGTACTCTTACTATGTGTCTATGCATAGCGTCGGGAAAGTCCTCCACTTGCACCGTGGGCACCATGTGTGTCAGTTTGGAGAAGTTGCCGTGTATGTTTTGGAGCATCTTCTCCACATATGCACCGATCATGCCATCCCCTCGCCCCCTCTGACGATGTCGAGGAAAACATATGGTCATCTCAGACCCACATCTGCATACACATGATCAACGTCAAAACATGCTACCGCCAAAAACATGTTTTTGATTACCTTATATATAAAAAAGACTAAAAAAAATCAAATAATTCAAAATATATTTGGGATTTTTACCTATGTCACCATATGCAGCACCTGGTGGTAGTGGCATGTCTAGGTCTCCGCAGAAGTCGATCTCTGCATAGGGATAGTCATCCGTGGCCATGATATGTCGCCTCCACCAGTGGTAGAATTTCGGTGGGAAAGGACTAGGTTTTTGACCTCCCCCTAATTGCTGCTTAACCTCTACCCAATGGTTTTGGCTGGATATCGTAGACTATGTGGAGGAACCTCCACTCTTGGGATAAGTCCCAGTACCCGCTTGAAAAATAAATTTCTAAGTATGATGGTGAACTCAAAGTTCTTTATCCTTCCCAGCTTGCAGTCTGTTAACTGTTGTTTCATAGCGTTCAACAATGATGTGCTCCAACCATACATTGTAGGTCTTATACACTCTACTGAATAAAACTTGAGAGGAATGGAGGCTTGATCAAGTGATGCCAACCCTTCTATTCTAGCTAGTACCAGAAATATCACCTTGAGACTTAGGATCTTGATGGACTTCACCGAAACCTGGATTTTGATCTTCTCAGTATCTGAAAGACTATAATAAATGACTATATACTTTTCGATAGTCATCCCTCCACCTAGCCCATGATATCCCAAGTTTACTACCTCACCTCGGTGGGATAATCCAATAATGAAGTAGATATATTCCACTTCTAGTATCAGTGGCATCCCATCTAGCTGAAAAACCTCTGTGTCTAGGTCCCATTAGTCAACAAACATCTGAAGAAGTCTTGGTTGGGCCCTCAAACCCCCAATATTATAAAACTTGTATAATCCACATATTTTTTTCGAGCTTGTTGAGTGTTTATGTTTTGGTGGAATTCCCTATCCACATCCTCATGCTCATGCTCCCTCCATTCCAGCACCATTATGTCAAAAAACATTGAATTTTGATGAGTTTTTTCCATTGAATTGGGTACATGCAGACCTATACACGAATTTTCTTGGTAACAGTAGCATATGTACGTGGGATTTTTGTGCTTTTCTCACGTACATCCGGCCCTATACGTGAACCAATAGCTTTTGACCTACATGGGCCAGGATGCCCATTTACGGTTGCTCCAAACAAAAAAATACACCATGAAAAATGAAAATAAATGCATGTAATAGATGAGGAATGAGAGTAGGATTTACCTGGTCCCGACAACACATGATTTCGTTTCTCCTAGCTCCCATAATCGATAGTTGAATTTTGTGTTCCAAATGGCTCCAAATACACTTTTTGTGGTAAAAAACAAAATGGTATGGTAAAAATGTCAATTTTTACTATTTTACAAATTTCTTTTGAAATTTTTACCCCCTTAGCTTATAGTTTGGACTCTTATTAACCTTTTTGAGTTGTTTTGGCCTAATATTGTGGTGTAGGGATTCATTTTGGGTGCATTTTTTCCAAGGTCTTGACCCATTCATGTCTATAACATGTATAAGTTTGAATTGGCATATAGGATAGGGTCAGTTTTCTGCATGCATCATGCATTGTCCTATGACCATGTCACATTAACTATAGGTACGAACCCACTTTGTGATGTTACGAAACCTTCACACTGCTACTAGAAGTGGCATTACATAAATGGTAGATCCTTCCTACTCATGGGTGCCCTAACTAGATCTCATTTTTTCATTTGGTACCCAAGTTTTGTCATGTCCCCATACCCCATAATCCGGATAATTTAAAATTTTTTGCTTAAAGAACCTCTTTGTTATTCTTATAAACACCAGGTATGGACATTAACCTATTCTCCAACCTTCATCTTAGGATTAGAACCACTATACCAGTCGTTCTGCCCTTCAATTATCCATTTTGCATCCAGAATGGCCATTTTCAAACTAACCTTGCCCTTTCTGCACTTCTGCTTCCGCACTGCCGACCTTGGAACTCAGGAATTAGAAATTTAAGGTTTTGACAAAGTGAATGGTCTAACTTCCACCTTCTGCCCTTCCACACTTCTGCATTCTGCCTTTCGGCCCCGGAACTCGGAAATCAGAACTTCAACCTTTCGATGAAGCGGAGGATTGAACTTCTGCCTTCTGCACTTCTGCACTTCCACTTTTCGCCTTCCGACGTAAGAAGTTGGAAACCGGAAAACCATCGAAACGATAACTAAACTTGTTCACTTTTTGCCTTTCGTCTTCCACCCTTCCGCTATGAAACTCGAAAATTGGAGCCCAACGAAACAATATCTGAACTTGTTCACTTTTCGTCTTTTGCCTTCCACCTTTCCGCTATGGAACTCGGATCACAGAAACCCAATACTCGACCTTGATCAAATTTCATTCTCCCGCCTTCCGCCATCTTCCCTTCCGCTGCGGAACTCGAAAACCAGGAACTTACACTTTCAACTTAACTTTTCTCTATCCTTCCAACTTCCACCCTTCAACCTTGGACTTTAGAAATCAAAATATTAACTTTCAACGGAGTCTTTCAACTACCGTTTTGTCTTCCCCCTTCTGTACTTTAGAACTCGGAAGTGCAGAAAAAGGTTAAGGTCGAAATAGTTCCTTTAGCATTAGTTAGTGATGCATTGAGGGTTTGATTCCCTTTGATTCATCATGCCAACCTATAATCCGTGCCCCATTCATTGTCTTTCAGGGAAACAACTACATATATTTTTCTTACAAAAAATCATTCTACTGTAAAATACAAGTGTGTAATGGTTTGATGATATGGTTAAATAAAAAAACAAGGGATCTGAGATATGATTACAAAAATATCCACCTAGCTATACATGATCAAATATATAAACATAATCAGTAGAAATATATGATTGGCCCTCCTCTAACTAGATTGTTTCAACAACATCATGTGGGTCTACTGCAAGTGATACATGATCCCAAACATCAACCCAATTCATCGATCCACAATCATCACATTTTCCATTGTTATAGGGTCGACAAAAGAAAGCAAGTTTTCATGCCCCTATTTCAAATAAAGGGTTGTTTGAGATTTGAACAAAATGAAATCTATGTGTTCCTTGTGCTGTGTTGTAACTATATGAACTTGATCGATATTTATCGACCACTTGCCAGAAATTTCTTATCACATGTCATGTCCATGTTGACGTCCATTGCTCGGTTCAATTTGAAGTTATTGTAGAGCACCATTAAACTACAGATTATGCATCTTAGATATGAGTGTTTGTAGTAAACCTCATGATATCCTCCCTTCACAGGGAAGCTTTGATGCGTGCACCATCCCCATCATGTTCTCCTTTCCCATGACCATTCTCAAAATAGTTCCAAGTGTGTGGAACATCGTATGTATTTTGGAAAATACTCAACCATTGGAATGCACGAGAATTTTTTAACTAGCCTGCATAGCCATCTGATCATATCCAACATTGATCCATATGTATATCTTTATCCTTTAGTTGATCATAGAAAATTTGGATGCAATGTTGTAGACAATGTAGGTCATGTAACCTATCATCTCTAATGTATAATCTTGTCTCCTTCAGTATTATCCTCTTGTCCTTGTTGCTCTCAGGCTCATGCCTATATGTGATATGTACCATTATGCTAACTTGGTCTGAATGGTAATATTAACTTTGAATATCACTATAGAGATGAAGGGTGTAGTTCTTAGTAAAATACATAACCAACAATATGGTTCAGAAGTATTATACTATTAGAGAAAAAATTGACACACCAGGTTAAATATATGAGATGTAGATACTCATAATCTGCCAATATTTGAATGCCTTATTGCACTTGATCATTTCTTGTTCATGGATTATTGGTTGGAGGGTGACTTGATGTTGGAATTTGAGTGGGTTACATTGGATACATCCGCTTCACATTAGAGAGAATTTGAGGTCAAAAATGGGCCTCCTAAGAGATGTACTACAAAAATATAAGATATATTAAAATATTATGAGTTAGGGGTTTTATGGGGTAGGTATATATGACAACTCACCTCCTACACTACTTTTTAAGCACAATATAAATAACCATGGTTGAGTTACTTTTCTAAATTGACTATAAATAAAATTCATATTACTGGTGGGTGAATTTTTTTTGTAATTTCTTAACTCTTATAGACTAAGAAATATCCTTTGTAAATTTCGACTAAAAACAAACCAGTCGAGCAAGTGAGTCGAAGTAAAATTGTCGAGTTAAACCTATCGAAGTTAATCTGTCAAAGTTGTAAAACCGACAAGTGGTCAAAGTAAACCCGTCGAAGTGAAGTGAGTTGGTAAAAACGACAAGTAAGAACTTGTCGAGGTAAAAGAGTCAGGTCGAAAAGTCCAACCATATTGGTATACTTGTCTTGTCGGAGTTAGACAAGTAAAAAGAAAAAGGAGGTCAAGGTGAAATTTTTATAACTTAGTGGTAACTCAAGTTTAGCCGTCTCAGTTTTTGCTAGCTGGTATCAGAGCGAGGTTTAGGAAATAAATCTTGTCTTAAAAGTGAAACATTAATTTTCTAAGGAAATTAGAAATTAAAAATGGCTTCCACTTATGGTTCAAACATGTCGAGCTTGCAAACTCCAATTTTTACATGAAATAATTATGAATATTGGTCACTAACAATGAAGGCTTTGTTTAGAGGTCAAGATGTTTGGGAAGTTGTCCATCATGGTTATGCAGAACCAGAAGCTCAGACATCATATAACAATCTCACACAAGTTAAGAAAGATGTGCCAAGGGAACAGAGGAAGAACGATGGAAAAGCTTTGTTCTACATACATAAATCCATGCATGAAAGCATGCTCCCAAGTGTAAAAACAAAAATTAACGCTAAGAAGGCATGGGACACACTGGAGACCACATATCAAGGCTTGTACAAGGTAAAGATTTCAAAGTTGCAGATTCTGAGAAGAGATTTTGAATCTCTGTCCATGAAAGAATCAGAGTTAGTAGACTCATTTTATACCGAAGTTGTTGGTTTGATAAATTAACTGAAATCTCATGGAGAAACTATAACAGACCAAAGGGTGGTTGAAGACGTTCTTGTAAGTCTTCCCCCGAGATTTGAATCCTTGGTTATGACCTTGGAAGAAAACAAAGACATGTCGGTGTTACCATTTGATGAGTTGCAAGATTCACTCATCAATCATGAACATAGACTCAACAAAACAAACAAATCATTGGAAGGTGCATTCGTAGCACAGTCATCCATAAGTCATGGTAGAGGCAGGGGAGAAACAACTCCAGAGGCAGAGGAATAATTTATCCTAGAGGAGGACACGACATAAGTCCAACAAATATTGTTGGTAGAGGAGAGAATCAGAATCCAAGTCATCCAAGTGGTCAAGGGTTTGATAAATAAAAAATTCAATGTCATTATTGTAAGAAATTTGGTCCTTATGCATATGAATACAAGAAGACACAATATGACCAAGAAAGGAAAATCCCAAATTAGTCGACCAACACCAACACTCTGACAAGTGAAATGTTAATGGCATATGCCTCTCCACTTGAATGCAATGTTGTCTACGAAAGTCCACATGACATATAGTACTTAGATTCAGGCTCCAACAATTATATGACTCGTAATTTAAATTTGTTTTTCAATTTAGATAATTCAATTCAAACTAATGTTACACTTGGAAACAATGTCCAAGTCACTGTTTTGGGAAAAGGTACTGTTTGTATTCTAACCAAACGGGGGGAGAGTAAATTTATTCTTGATGTATATCATGTATAAGGTCTAAAACAAAATTTGTAAAGCATTGGGAAACTTATACAAAAAAGATACAAAGTCTATATAGAAGATGATCACTGTGTGATTAAAGACATTCATCCAAGCAACCAACTGATGGCAAAAGTGCCAATGATAAACGATCGCTTGTTTCCATTGAGGATAGTTCCAAACACAAAAGGAAAGACACATACAGGGGTTGCATTCAAGGAAGAAAGTAAAGAAGCAGTTGAGCACTTTGAAAAGAAAGAAAATGACAACGCTGATTTTCAGGCTGCATTTCAAACAAAAGTTCAGGATGAGTCTTGGTTGTGGCATTTAATATTTGGACATCTGAATTTTGGTGGGATGAGGCTACTGCACACAAAGAATATGGTGAAAGGATTTCCATTGATCGAAATATCAGAAAGGGTTTGTGAAGGATGCATTTTTGGGAAGTCCCAGAGAGAGACTTTTCCAGTCAGAAAGTCATATAGAGCACGCAAACCACTTGAGATTGTGCACTCTGATATTTGTGGTCCAATGCAGACATCATCTATTGGTGGCTGTAATTATTTTCTTACTTTTATTGATGAATACTCAAGAAAAACATGGGTATATTTTACGAAACATAAATTTGATGCATTTAGTTATTTTCAGTAGTTCAAGGTACTCATGGAGAACCAGAGTGGACACCACATCAAAATATTAAGGACCGACATAGGAGGTGAATATGTTTTGACTGAATTTCTAAATTTTTGCAAGACCCATGGCATATAAAAGAAATTTGCTGCATGGTATACACCTTAGCAGAACGATGCTTCTAAAAGAAAGAACAAAACCATTATGGAGATGGCACGCAACATGATAGAATCCAAGCATTTGTCAAATGAATATTGGGCTGAAGAAGTTGTAATTGCTGTATATATCATGAACTGATGTCTGACAAAGAGTGTGAAGAACAAATTTCCTCTAGAAGCATGGACAAGTATGAATCATAGTGTTTCACATTTAAAAGTTTTTGGTTGTGTTTCATATGCTCATGTTCCAGATGAGATGAGAAAGAATCTAGAAAACAAGGGACACAAATGTGTTTTTGTTGGCTACTATGAAGACATAAAAGCATACAAGTTGTATCATCCTATTGCAAGGAAAGTATTTATCACTTGAGATGTTCAATTTGTCGAGAATGAATCATGGGATGGAACTGTCGACATAAATTTCAAGATTGTGTCGAATGTCGACCGTGATGACATGGTGGAGGAAGTGGTTCAAACACCACATGTAAGTCAATTGGTTGCAGCACCGTTGAATCCCATGACACTGCAACATGGTTCAGTACAAGGAACATTGACACATGTTGCAGCTCAAGCTACGCCGACAAGTACACCAAGAGGACAACATACTCCATCAATTATTTTGTCGAGGTCAACATCGACAGAACCAATGAAGCTAAGAATTCTGCATGAAATATATGAAGCTGGTACACCAAATTCATTCTCTCTCTTTACATTATTTTCTCCTAGATATGATCCACTAACATTTGAGGAATAATTTGAAGAAGAAGTATGGGCACAAGCCATGGATGAAGAAGTAGAATGCATTAAGAAGAATCAAACATGGGGGCTGGTTGATGTACCAAAAGTTAAAGATGTAATCAACACCAAATGGATTTACAAGACCAAGAAAGATGCCGATGGGAATATGTAGAAGCACAAAGAAAGAATGGTAGAAATAGGGTTCACACAACAACCTAGCATAGATTTCAATGAAAATTTTTCACCTGTCGCACACATGGATACAGTCAGAACAGTCTTGGCCATTGCTGCACAAAACAATTGGCCTGGTTATCAAATGGATGTTAAGTCAACATTTTTGAATGGCTATCTAGAAGAGGAAGTATATGTGGTACATCCAAAAAGGATATGAAGTTCCAGATCAAGAGCATAAAGTGTACATGTTGAAAAAGGAACTCTATGGTTTGAAGCAAGATCCTAGAGCTTGGTACAGTCGGATTGATTCATATCTCACTGAAAATGGATTTCACAGAAGTGAAAGTTAACCGACATTGTACACCAAAGTGAATGAGAAAGTTAAGATGTTAATTGTCTGCTTGTATGTAGATGATTTAATATTTACTGGTGACTTTGGCATAGAAGAATTTAAAGTAGTCATGGAAAGTGAAGTTGAAATGATTGATATGGGGCTTATGAATTTTTTTTTGGGCATTGATGTTCAACAGTATGAAAGTGGTATATTTATATCACAGTCTAAATATGCAAGTGAAGTTTTAAAAAGGTTTAATATGTATAATTGCAATACAACCCCAACACCAGTAATAACAGGTTTAAAATTGAGTAAGGATGATGATGGATCAACTGTAGATCCTACATTGTTTAAAATTCTTGTTGGAAGCCTTATGTATTTAACAACGACAAGATCAGAAATCATGTATGGAGTAAGTATGATCTTAAGATTCATGGAGTCACCAAAATACTCTCATTGTCAAGCAGATAAAAAAATTATGAGGTATGTAAGTGGCATAAAATACCTTGGCATTATGTATTCAACCTCAAAAAAATTTAAGCTCATTGGCTACACTGATAGTGACAATGGAGGAAGCATAGATGATAGGAAGAGCACATCTGGGCACACATTTCATTTTGGTACAGGTGTTGTTTCATGGGATTCAAATAAACAACCCATAGTAACTTTGCCTTCAATAGAAGCAGAGTATGCTGCACTACAAGCACTGCATGTCAAACTATCTGGATACGGAGAATTTTGAAATACCTGTCGTAGAACCAACAAGAACCAACAACCATATTCTGTGACAACAATTCAGCCATAACATTATGAAATAATCATGTGTTCCACAAGAGAACCAAGCAGATTGACACAAGGTTTCATTTCATAAGAGAGTTGGTGAACAACAAAGAAATTTGTTTAGAATTTTGCAGGTATGAAGATCAACTTGCAAACATCTTTACAAAACCATTGGAAATGGATACATTTTAGTATCTACATAGTTATCTTGGAATGCCAATTTCTTCATAGTGAACTCTATCATGAACAAAGAAAGTGTAAGCTCTGAAACATTTTGTAAAATTTTGTTTTAAGATCCCCATTTGCTCATAATTAAAGGGTAGTATTGGAAATATTAATTACTTGTAGATCCATATCAGAGCTTAGCCAAATCTATCAGAGTCTGTATCAGTTCAGATCTTGTTGGATAGTCTAACAAGAGTGAAGTGTTCATGATTCTGCAATGTAAACGAGTCAAATTAATTTTCTGAACTTAAGTTTTAGGTGGATAGTTATTACAGCCATTAATGTCAAGACTGTAGGTTCATGGAGAAGTAATTTTTAGTTTTCCTATAAATAGAAGAAGAACATTGTAAATCGGACAGAGAGAAAGATAAAAATCAGAGAGAGTAGAAAAGAGAGTGTGTTGGAGTCATTTACCCAACATACACACTTATTTGGTCAATTTTGGCCTAATTACCCACTATACTAAGTTTAATTGACTCAATTGGAATCAGATGAGCACACCATGACATCAACATGAGCACACCCATGCCTTCCTTTAATCAAAGAGGCCAACTAAGCCTTATCCTTCAATCAGGGAGGCTAACTAGGCTTCCTCCTTCAAACTGAGAGAAATTCTGGGGTGATTTGAGTGTCATAAGTGCACCTAATTGCTAACTAATTGTTGTTTCACCTAAAAATTAGTTAAGTTGAATTGTAAAGGTGCCTCCATCATGCAATTGTCTATTTTGGGATGATTGGGATGAATTGGAGCTAGTTAATGCGCCCCCAACCACTTTTGATGACCAGTATCACTTCAGTTAACTTCATCGGAGCTAATTGGAGTTAATGATGCGCTACCACCTACTGATTGACATGTAGTGACATGTGTCTAAGCTACATTCAGTTAGGATCAGTCATGTATTGCACTTTGATTCAGTTAAGACTCAGTGAGAGCCAGTTATGGCTAGTTTAGTGGTTAACTAAGTGTTTCTAGTCTTGTTGACATTCAATTAAGCTACACCCATCCATGCAATTTGAATGAACTCCTAGTGAATTTGAATTGTCTTGGAATTCATGCAGAATTTATTGTATTTTCATTCTATTATTGATTATACAGAGTTGCAACCTCCTATTGCAGTACCCTTACATCATTTCATGTCTAATTTGTCTTGAATCACTTGTGAGTATGTGCTTTGTCTCAATATTGCCGTGACAGAATTAATATGGTATCAGAGCCATGGTGGGATGAAGCTCTATTCTTCAAAAACATGATTTTTGACGGATCTAACATGCGAAATTGGGAAAAAGTTCAAATTCCAGCACTGCACCAGAAGCAAAAGGTTTACCACTTAATACCCCAAGTCAAGGAATTGTTGATCAAGCTTGCTTAATCAATTATGTTGGTTGTGATGAAAACTTGAAATGTGCAGGATGTTCGACCTTATGATGACTTTTTTGTGTTGATTGCAGGATTTTTTTACAGGTTCACTGCATTCACTACAGTAGAAGAATGGCTTCTTCCATAGAGATTCTAACTCCTTTCAATTATCGCCAATGGAAAGGAGATATGGAGATCCATCTCTGTGCTAAAGGACTCTACAGAGTCACTATGAACATAGAGGAAGAGCCAAACCATGTTGTGAACAAGTCTAGATTCTTTAACAAAATGGATGAATCTTTTGGGTTTCTGTGTCTCTATATCTCTAAGGATATCCTATTCCATCTCTTGGGATTGAAGACTCCGAAAGCAATTTGGGACAACCTTGCCTCCCTGTATGACAAATAGGATGATTTGAGGTTTTATCAGCTTGAAAATGAGCTAGTTTCTCTTCAACCTGGAAATTTCAAAATTCTCAATGACTTTTTCACAAAATTCAAGTATCTAGTCTTACATTTAAAGCAGTGTGAGGTGAATAAGGAGGATGATCAGCTCATCCTCGCCATTCTCTCCAAACGTGGCATGGACTACTCAATATTTTTTTCCACTTTTCATTCTTGGAAGCTCACAACCCGTGGATGGAAGATGCCATCTCTCAATGCCTTCATTAAGTCCCTAACAAACGAGCATGACAAGCTTGTTCAGATGGGGATCATTTGATCCTCAAAAGATCAATCCCTATTTTATTCGTGGCCCAAAGATCCAAAGGGAAAAGGGAAGAAGAATCAAAAGAGTAAATTTGATGCACCAAAGCCTAAAGAAAAGAACCAGCAACATGAAGAGCCTTTTGGCTCAAAGAAACACAAGAACAAAGGAAACCAAGGAAAATAGAAAGTCAAGTATTGTGGGAAGGGATTTAACCTTGAACATGCCTGCATGAAGAAGAATCTTGATGAGATGACTTCTCTCTCAAGAGAAACAATATCAATCTTCTAGAGAGTGTTCGAGGTGCTTGCCATGAGAGCATATCCTCTTTCTTGTTGGGTATCTCGATCCCAAAGCTCTGCTCATAGACTGCAGAGCTTTGAATCACATGATGGAAAGCAGAGATTCCTTCTCTTCTCTGGACACTGACAAAAGAATTCCCATCCACATGGGAGATGATTCTACCATCATTTCGAAAGGACAAGGTACATCAAATCTTGAACATGGCAGTTTTTTTAATGTTCTTTATGTACTCTCCTTGGCCTCCAAACTCTTGAGTGTATATCAAATGACTCGTACTGGAGTTCCCAAGAGAGTAACCTTCAGCCCCAATGATGTAGAAATCACTGAAATTTCATCCGAGAAACTTGTTACAAAAGGCTTAGCAAACCATCATGCAAAATCCTTTGAGTTTTCCCATTTTCTGGCGGATGCAAAGCTCACCGCTCTTTTGACTCATGGAAATGAGGTCAATAGACTATGGAATGAGATATTTGGTCATTTAAACTTTAAGTACTTGCAGAAAATTCAGAAAAATTCCATGGTTCAAGGCCTCCCAGCCAACAAAGCTACCACTGAAGTTTGCAAAGGTTGTATTGATGGCAAACACCATGAGCACAAGTTTGATCGGGGAAAGGAAAGTTGTGCATCAAGTATCTTGGGGATGATTAATTCTGATATCAGCGGACTGATTCCCACCACATCCATGAATGGATCTCGGTATGTACTCACCTTCATAGATGATTTTTCTAGATACACTTGGGTTTTCTTCATCAAGAAAAAATATGAAGTTTTGGAGAAATTTATTGAGTTGAAAGCACTGGTTCATAATGCCTCTGAGAGAAAGATTAAATCTCTGAGATGTGATAATGGAGGAAAATATATCAGTGTTGAATTACTGCAAATATGTTCATACAATGGGATCAAGATCCAACATTCCATTCCCTACACTCCTCACCAAAATGTTGTACCGGAAAAGAAAAACCGCTCTCTCAAGGAGATGACCACATGCATGTTGGAAGCAAAAGGATTGGATACAAATTTATGGTCTGAGGCCATGGATGTTGCTGAACACATTTAGAACAGAGTACCTCACTCATTTATGAAAGGAAAAACACTTTTCAAAGCCTATTTTGGATACAAGCCGGATGTGTCAAATTTCAGGGTGTTTGGGTCCACTACATGGGCCCGAATTCTGCATGACAAGAGGAAGGATTTGCAACCGCAAAGTGTTGAATGTTTGTTCATTGGATATACAGAAGAATATAAAGGATTCAATATGTTTAATATCAAAACAAAACTAATTTTCATTGAAATAAGTGTCCGATTTGAAGAGCCTCTCCAAGAGGTAGAACTAGTCAAGGAGAAAACTGTTAAAATTCCCTCTTGATCTGCTAATTATTCAGATGATGAAATTGGGAGTGATGGCTCTGATATTGCTGATATGATGTTTGATATCAGTCAGCAACATATATTAGGTTCAGAATCATATTCTAAAGTGCAAACACATCTCCCAACTTGGGCCAGGAAGACACTCTCTCTGCTGGGGAAAACATTAGAGATCCTGCTGATCCAAGAAGAACCCGATCTGATTTTCAAAGAGCATGTATTGCTCTCTCTTTTCATGATTCATTGCTATCCAAAACCTATTATTTAATTATTGGGTAATATCCTAAGTCCTACTACCATGCTTGAAAATATCCAAGATGGCAAGCTGCTATGGACGAAGAGTTTACTTCTCTTCGAAAAAATGCTACTTGGGAGATAGTTTCTCTTCCATCTGGGAGGAAATTAGCTCAATGCAAGTGGGTTTTTTGGAAAAAGGTTGCTGTTGATGGAAAAACCTAAAAATATGAGGCAATTCTGGTTGCAAAATGGTTCTCCTAGGTCCAAGGTGCGGACTATCAGGAGACCTTTGCATCGGTGGCAAAGATGGACTCCATCCGCCTAGTTTTGGCCATTGCGAAATCCAAGCACTGGGAGGTGCATGATATGGATGTTAAGAGTGCCTTTATACATGGAGACCTTCATGAGGAGATATACATGAAGCAGCCCAAGGGGTACACATCAGATCCTTCTTTGGTTTTCAAATTACAGAAATCACTATATGGGTTGAAACAGGCCCCAAGACCATGGTATGCCAAGATGGATGCTATTCTGCTTTCACAAAACTTCCAAAGATGAAGATATGATCGAAATGTATATTTGCAGAAGTATGATGGTAATTTACTTATCATTATTTTATATGTTGATGATATTTTGATTGCAGGAAGCACACTTGCTTCCATTGCTTTCATAAAAACTGCTCTTCATGATGCATTTGAGATGAGCGATTTGGGGATCTTGAAGCAATTTATGGGGCTTAAAATCTACCAAGACTTTGATGGGATAATGGTAAATCAGTCTAAATACATTTCATACCTGTTAATTAAGTTTAACATGGCTGAATGCAAGGCTTCCCCATTTCCTTTCCTCTCAGGGATCAACCTTGAAGAGGGAAAATCCACTCCACCCATCAATTGCACTATCTACCACCAGTCGATTGGTAGACTGTTTTACTTGACACATTCATGGCTTGATACTTGTTATGCCATGAATGCTATATCAAGATACATGCAGCAGCCTCATGAGATTCATTGGAAGGCAACCAAGAGGATCCTTCAGTACATTCAGGGCACAAGATCCTACGACATTAACTATGCTGCAGATTCTGAGCTATAATTGGTTGGTTATACAGATTCAGATTGGGCAGGGGATTCCATAGATCGGAATTCCACTTCTAGGTATGTATTTATGTTTGGTGGTGGACCCATTTGTTGGTCTAGAAAAAAGCAGGCTGCCATTGCATTGTTTTTAGCAGAGGCCGAGTATATGGGAGCAGTGAATGCTTGCATCCGAGTTGTTTGGTTGCAAGGCATTATTTCAGAGTTTGAGATTGGGAGTACTTTTTTCGTAGTCATATTTTGTGAAAATAAAAGTGCTATTAATATCTCCACAGATCCAGTTACTAGGTAGAGGACCAAACATGCTGAGATACACATGCACTACATTAGGGAGTTGGTGCATTACAAGACCATTGTTCTGCAATACTGCCCTACAAATGAGCAGATTGTAGATATCTTCACCAAGATTTTTATAGAGAAAAAGTTCACTTACCTCCGTTCACTGTTGGGGGTGAGTTCATCAGGGTGATCAGTTTACCTCTTCAGTGTTCAACTTGAGGGGGGGTTTTTCCCACTGGGTTTTCCTTTTTTCCTCACTTAGATTTTATTTTGAGCATTGTTAGAGTTACATTTTTGTACAGGATGACCTATGGCCTTTGTTGTCGAGGCCATAGTATTTCATGCATTTTATTTTTACTCCTCCTGAGTATAGCTTAAGGGGGGGTGTTGGAGTCATTTACCCAACATAGAC
Source organism: Pseudotsuga menziesii (assembly GCA_001517045.1). Lineage (NCBI taxonomy): Eukaryota > Viridiplantae > Streptophyta > Pinopsida > Pinales > Pinaceae > Pseudotsuga > Pseudotsuga menziesii. The sequence continues at coordinate 21,561 of LPNX010266806.1, forward strand.
ACTTATTTGGTCAATTTTGGCATAATTACCCACTATCCTATGTTTAATTGACTCAATTGGAATCAGATGAGCACACCATGACATCAGCATGAGCACACCCACGCCTTCCTTCAATCAAGGAGGCCAACTAAGCCTTCTCCTTCAATCAGGGAGGCTAATTGGGCTTCCTCCTTTAAACAGGGAGCAATTATAGGGTGATCTGAGTGTCATAAGTGCACCTAATTGTTAACTGATTGTTGTTTCACCTAAAAATAAGTTAAGCTGAGTTGTAAAGGCACCTCCATCATGCAATTGTTTATTTTGGGTTGATTGGGATGAACTGGAGTGAGTTAATGCGCCCCAACCACTTTTAATGACCAGTATCACTTCAGTTAACTTCATCGGAGCTAATTGGAGTTAATGATGCACTACCACCTACTGATTGACATGTAGTGACATGTGTCTGAGTTACATTTAGTTAGACTCAGTCATCTATTGCACTTCAATTTAGTTAGGACTCAGGGAGAGACAGTTATGGCTAGTTTAGTGGTTAATTAAGTGCGTCTAGTGTTGTTGACATTCAGTTAAGATACAACCATCCATGCAATTCGAATGACCTCCTAGTGAATTCGAATTGTCTTGGAATTCATGCATTCTGCATGACATTGTATTGTATTTTCATTCTATTATTCATTATACAGAGTTGCAACCTCCTATTGCAGTACCGTTACATCATTTCATGTCTAATGTGTCTTGAATCACTTGCGAGTCTGTGCTTTGTCTCAAGATTGTTGTGACAGAATTAATAGAGTGAAGAAAGAATAGAGTTGAAGCTCAAGCTTCTATGTGTTTGATTCCGTCGAAGAGCTAAAGCTCTGTAAAAGAATCTGTCGAAGACCTGAAAAGTTTGTATTACCTTTTTTTGTTATTTCTGGACAAGTTATATAATTCAAATAGTTTATAAGTATTTTAGACTAAAAGATATCCTTTGTAAATTTTGACTAAAAACAAACCAGTCATGCAAGTGAGTTGAAGTAAAACTGTCGAGTTAAACCTGTCGAAGTAAACCGGTCGAAGTTAATCTATCGAAGTAAACTTTTTGAAGTTGTAAAACCGATAAGTGGTCGAAGTAAACCCGTCGAAGTGAAGTGAGTCGGTAAAACCGACAAGTAAGAACTTGTCGAAGTTGTAAAACCGACAAGTGGTCGAAGTAAACCTACCGACAAGTAAGAACTTGTCGAGGTAGATGAGTCGGGTCGAAAATTACGACCATATTGGTAGACTTGTCTTGTCAGAGTTAGACATGTAAAAAGAAAAAAAGAGGTCAAGGTGAAATTTATATAACTAGATGGTAACTCAGGTTTAGCCGTCTTAGTTTTTGCTAACACCCATTACTTCGAATTTAGTTTTCTCTCAATTTCTCTCGGGAAGCTGAGGCCTTGGAAGTATGCATTGTAATGTTGACAACATCAACCATGTCACAGTGCAAATTAGTGACTGAATCGTCTCCTTTAGGAAGTTATTCCCTTTTTCCAAAAGCTATGTAGGTTTTGGGACCTAAATCAGGTTTTGCATAGCCCTCTGGAATCCTTGTGGCAACATTTAGAATCCAAGATTTAGGATCTGTGTACTACTTGAAAGGTAAAGCACTGATAAATTCAACACAATGTCATGGTAGACGCTTCTCGAAGTATTCAGCGATAGGTAAATCCTTGAACTTCCACATCTGCGACAATGGATTATCTTGATACCCTGCTTCCTCTTCATAAGTCATAAAGAATTGATGTATATTGATATTAAACGGTTTCCAGTAGTTGCAATCAATGAAAGAAACTTCATTTGACTCTTTCAGCTTTCTTCTCTCCTTGGTATCCCTGGGATCCCTGAATGCCCGCCACATGACCATTGCCTCCCAACTTAGGCCTTTATTATTTTCCAAAACATTTCGGACAATCATAAGCTCACCTCTTTTGAAGTGTTCCTGAAAATGCTCAGGAGTCTCACCCTTGACATCCTGAACGGTTGGGAAATACAAATAGTTGTCTTTTCTTTTCTTCATGTTAGCTTCTTTTCTTAACTTATTGGAAAAAATCTCATGATTAAGCTTCAAACACACTAAACATGTCTTCGAATTTGTCAATACCATTGGAAATTGACCATTACTAACAATGTCTAGTGATTTTTTCCAAATATTTGCAACCCAATTTGGCCCAAAATATGTGCACTTTAATTTTAACAATCCATAGCAGCTATCACGCTCACATGGGATTGAAAAATCATCCTTCTCAATTGATATCTTTTTTGAATCACGTCTAGTCTCTGATCGCTCCTGAAACTTTCTACAACATGCAAGACAAATATCATAGTTGTTACAATCATCACAGTTTCTGTGAATATTGACCATAGATATTTTTCATTGGTCACATATTTGACGCTCCTCAGGAATCTCTAGTTCTTGTACTTGTTTACAGTGAATCGTAGCCTCCAACTTTACTTCCTCAATTTCTTCACGTCGAATCTCATTCAGCACAAGGAGCACACTCTAAATTACTTTCTACAGAAAATGGACCCTATCAGCTACGCTGAATCTCTCCACTTTGACCTGGAGATTTTTCTGTAAACACACTCTGCAATTAAAATTTTTCCAACAATACAGACAATCCTCCGCAATATACTCTAGTCCTCGTGAAGGGTACCATGCTTCAATGCATTTATGACAATACTTTTGATTACATTTTCTATAGTGGACTACATTGCCTTTGTCATTTCGTTTACATTGATGGCATGCCAACCCTGGAATTTCTTGTGCTGGTGCATTCAGTTTTTGGTCCAAAGTTGGACCGTCACCAGGTTTAGGATCCACCCCCATTAATTTGCACCCCTTTGACTTTGAGGCCCCATATTCTTCTAGGTCATCCTTGACCTTGCTTTTCCATCCTCTCTTCTTCTTCTCAAGGATATCACGAAACACCCTCAGGGGATTCCTGCCTCGCTTACTACCTTGGAATTCGGTGCTCGCAGGGACCTCGAAGGCTTGTTGTTGGACTCCGGTGCTCGCAGCGGCCTTGAACGGTTGTTGTTGTCGGGAATGGTGCATTAGCCTTGGACTCCAGCTTGAGTTCCTTGATTTCTTCATTGACTCCCAAAGCTGATCAAATCCTTCAAAGTTTTCTTTGAGCTTGCGTTTCCATTCGCCTCGCCTGTTATCTCGGCCTCGTGTGCTTACAACAGCCATGGACAATTGTTGCTGCTGCGAATGGTATTTCATGGATTCTGCCATTAATGGGTTGGGGTACGGGCCGCAGAGGTCGTCTAAATCCCCTTCTGTCGCTGATGCAATATTACCCCTCTCTCTGCTCTCACCCGTTGCTGTCAGCTTAAGCACCTAACAAATTATGAACCCTAACGAGTCTTCTGAATTTTCTGAATTATTTTCAGCCGTTCTTTGACAAAGATCCTTAGCTGAAAATATTGTTCTTGTTCCCAACCCGTTGCTCTACTCCCACAGATCTTCGTGAACTTAAAACACTCAATAAAGCATGCGATCAAAGAGAGATTTTACCGTGGCAGTGGAAGTTCTTACGTTTTGATGAGAGAAATATATAGCACGCGTCACATATATAGAGTTTCAAACCTTTTTGTATGGGGTTTTAAAATCCCGCTTTTTGGTTTCATGGGTTTTTTAAATCCCACTTTTTGGTTTTTGTTTTTGTTTGTTTGGTTAACTGCAAGGTCATACATTAAGCATATCACCTATGATTAGATCTAATTGGTTTTGTTTTGTTTGCTAATATATTAAATTATTGAAAATTGTAAATTAGTTTGGTAACTTATTAATAGATCTAAGTGGGTATATTGTTAAGATATTAAATTATTGGCTACCTTACCTCTTAGTATTTGAACCTATAAACTATAAAATTTTGTTCTTAAAAGTTTTAGATTATGTTAAAATATCCATATAATTAAAATTAAAATGATTCATATAACTAAAATTTAAAAATATTAGCATAACACTATGTTTTATGTAATAAAAATGAGTTTTTCAACTTATTTTTCATTCTTACAATAAACACTAGATTTAAATGTTAGTTATTTAGTTAATAAAAATGAATATTTAATAACTATATTAAACTGTTGGGAATTGACTTAAATTAGTAATAATAATAATAAATAGGTAGTTATGTAACATAACCAACACAACCACTTAACTTGTGGCCTATGAATATTAATAGGCCACAAGTTAAGTCCCACAAATAAGTTATATATTATTTGTTCTCTATGTGTATTTGTGACGAACTTGCATCATGTTATCCATGCATCAATTAAGATTTATCTATGCATTACTATCCATGCATCAACTAAGCTTTATCTATGCATCAACGACCACTTATCCATACAATAACTACTAGTTATTTTTTATATTATTTTTTATTTTATAATTGTTTATTTCAAATCTGGAAATACTGCCATAAACACATATTAATACTAATAAAAAATAACTATGTAACATAACTAGTTTAACTAAAATAAAAATGTTATGAACTTTTATGATATAGATTTTTTTTAACAAACAAGAAGTGTTTTTAGGCCTTTTTTATGTATTTATCTGTAGAGAACCTTTTTGTAAATGAGATATGTTAAACTCAAATTCCTATAATATGACTGTTGACATAAGGATTATAATATCATTATTGACATAAGGATTAATGATAGAGAATGGGTTTAATACCATCATTGGTATCAATGTTAGAGAATGATTCTAGGGCTTTTTTATTTGGAAGGAGCATTTTTGTAAATGAGATAGGTTAAACTCCAAGTCCTTATGATAGAGAATGGATTTAATACTATTATTGATATTTATTAATCATAAAAAAATGGATTTAATACCATTATTGTTATGAACATAATGATAAAAAATGGATTTAATACCATTAACAATGTTGTTATGAAAATAATGATAAAGAATGAGGTGTAATAATTTTTCACTAATTTTTATCTTACTCATTTAACATGTAATAACTCCAAGATAGTAGTTTTTAAGAAAATGAAGATGCTTCATGATATTGATACATAAGAAAAACTAACTACCAATGACAATAAAATGCAAACCAGCATCTATTTGGAAACACAATAAAAAAAAGACACGATCATATATGCACGCCAATACCAAATTACTCTTTAAACTCATTAGTAATTAAACTCATCTCATTAGTTATAAGACATCCTGAAGAATATATTAAACTCTTTTCAAATTTCTCGTATGCGTATTGAGTTAAAATGCAAATGTTCATTTATATATTTTGGAAAAGCTTTTCATTGTATGTTGGAAAAGTAAAGATAGCTTTGTCTGTTTTTCTCGCAGTGACTAATAAAAATATGCTTTCTATCCATTAGTTTCACACAGCGAAAAACCTGTCACACTGCCAGAAAGTATCTGATGAACAAAGAGAATGTTGATGCTCGAATAATTATTTAGTTTTTATTGCTGCAAGAATTCGATCCAACAAATCCTTGACAAGCCTGGTGGTGATTGTAGGATATATTGAAAAATAAAAAATGGGTTTGATACTTTGAATTTTAAACGCATTAATCCACGATGGTGTGAATAATGTGAAATCTCTCACTGGTAAAAGAAGAACGCACGACCAAGGCTTTTTCCATTAGAACTGCTCAATCCATGACAACAAAGTAAATCGATGGAAGCTTTTCCTCGTTGTAAAGTTCAGCCCTGTCAACGACCCAATATTTAACGGCTAGATTTTCTTCAAATAAAAAACATATATTAAAATGATAATATATTAAACCGCCTTACATTTTCATCCCACTGGTTGAAAACTGCATAAAACTGATAATCAATAAACACACGCCACCTTTCACAACACTATCAGTGGGTTTGGCAAACTTTTTCAAAAGAGCAGGGCACTCAAAGACGTGACAGCACAGCAAAAAAGAAGCAAAAGGGTTTGTAATTTTTTGCAAATGATTGTGGGATTCAAAGGCGTAACAACATGAGGATTGATTCTGGCAAAACTTTTTCATGACAGAAAGAAGAAGGATTTGGCAATTCTTTTCAAAACAGAGACAAAATTCAAAATTAGGTTTGTAATTTTTTCAAAAGATTGGGGGGACTCACGGCAGCAGGGTTGAATCCACATTTCCTACAAGACCAGTCCCTTTCCCTAGCTTGATTCCTCGGCGAGATCCTTCAATTCCTTCGCGGCCGATTCCACTGCATACACAACGATCTTCTTCACCCCTAACTTGTCTGCCTGAGAGGGGTGATCATCTGAAAGCGAGCGAAACTCTTCAGTCAATCGAATACATTCAGGTAAATTCTCAGGAGATACAAAATCAAGGGCAACTTTAATAGATGGCTTGAGGTTTCGAACTTGATGAGGACAACCAGCTGGAATAAAGACGGCCTCGCCAAGATGTTGTTCAAATGTCCATGCCTCTATTCCGTATTCTTCTTTCAGCTTCCTCTTATGCTCCGCGTTCAGGTAAAAAAGTTGATCATGAATAGGATCCTGAACATCCAAAGCAGACAAATTATTATAGTACCTGAAATCTCCCTTGTGTTTCTTCAGATAAGCACGTAATTTGGGTGTATCCTTTCTTCGAAAAATATCCCAAAGAGCATCTCCAGTTTCGGCATTTTCGTTTTCCATTTTTCTTGAAATCACTGGCAGCCCATCACTTCGACTGTAGTTTTCTCCCAATTTCTCGCGGGAAGCTGAGACCTCGGCGGTATGCATTATAACGTTGACAGCGTCAGCCATGTCACAGTGCAAATTAGTGACTGAATCCCCTCCTTCAGGAAGTTCTTCCCTTCTGCCAAAAGCTATGTACGTTTTGGGACCTAAATCAGGTTTCGCATAGCCCTCTGGAATCCTTGTGGCGAGATTTAGAATCCCAGATTTAGGATCTGTGTACTGTTTGAAAGGTAAAGCACTGATAAATTCAGTACAATGTCGTGGTAGACGCTCCTCGAAAAATTCTGCGGGAGGCCAATCCTTCAACTTCCACATCCGCGGCAATGGATTATGTTGATACCTAGCTTCCTCTTCATAAGCTGTAAAGAATTGATGTATATTGATATTAAACAGTTGCCAATTGCTGCAATCAATGACAGAAACTTCGTTTGAGTCTTTCGGCTTTCTGCTCTCCTTGGTTTCCCTGGGCTCCCTGAATGCACGCCACATGACCATGGGCTCCCAACTCAGGCCTTTAGTATTTTCCAATACATTTCTGACAATAACAGGCTCACCTCTTCTCAAGTGGTCCTGAAAATGCTCAGGAGTCTCGCCCTTGACATCCTGAACGGTTGGGCAATACAAATAGTCGTCTTTGCCTTTCTTCCTGTTAGCTGCTTTTCTTAACTTATCAGAAAAAAGCTCAGAATTAAGCTTCAAACACACAGAACATGTCTTCGAATCTGTCAATGCGGTTGGAAATTGAGCATTACTGACAATGTCTAGTGCTTTTTTCCGAATTTTTGCAACCCAATTTGGCCCAAAAGGAGTGCACTTCAATTTCAACAATCCATAGCAGCTATCACGCCCGCATGGGATCGAAGAATGTTCCTTCTCAACTGTTGAATCAGGTCCAGTCTGTGATCGCTCCCGAAACTTTCGACAACATGCAAGACAAAGATCATAGTTATGACAATCATCACAGTTTCTGTGAAGATTGACCAGAGATACTTTGCATTGGTCACATATTTGACGCTCCTCAGGATGGAGAGCATCCTCAGGAATCTCCAGTTCTTGAACTGGTTTATTCTGAATCCTAGCCTCCAGCTTGAGTTCCTCGATTTCTTCACTTCGAATCTCATTCAGCACAGGGAGCCCGCTGTGAATTACTTTCTGCAGAAAATGAACCCTATCAGCTACGCTAAATCTCTCCACTTTGACCTCCAGATTTTTCTGTAAACACGCTCTGCAATTACAATTTTCCCGGCAATACGGACAAGCCTCCGCGATATACTCTAGTCCTCGCGAAGGGTACCATGCTTGAATGCATTTATGACAGTACTTTTTGTCACATTTTCTGCAGTGGACTACACTGCCTTTATCATTCCGTTTGCATTGATGGCATGTTAAACCCGGAATTTTCTGTGCTGGTGCGTTCAGGTTTTCGTCCTCCCCCGGATCCACCCCCATTAATTTGCACCCCTTTGACTCAGAGGGCCTGAATTCTTCTGCGTCATCCTTGACCTTGCTTTTCCGCCCTTTCTTCTTCTTCTCAGGTTTAGGATCCACGCCCATTAATTTGCACCCTTTTGACTCCGAGGCCCGGAATTCTTCTGGGTCATCCTTGACCTTGCTTTTCCGTCCTCTCTTCTTCTTCTCAGGGATATCACCCAACACCCTCAGAGGCTTCCTGCCCCGCTTACTACCTTGAACTCCGGTGCTCGCAGCGGCCTCGAACAGTTTTTGTTGGACTCCGGTGCTCGCAGCGGCCTCGAACGGTTGTTGTTGCCGGGAATGGTGCACTGGCCTTGGACTCCAGCTTGAGTTCCTCGATTTCTTCATTGACTCCGAAAGCTGATCAAATCCTTCAAAGTTCTCCTTGAGCTTGCGTTTCCATTCGCCCCGCCTGCTACCTCGGCGTCCTGTGCTCGCAGCGGCCATGGACAATTGTTGCTGCTGGAAATGGTGTTTCTCAGATTCTGCCATTGACGGGTTAAGATAATGATAAGAAATGGATTTAATATCATTATTGTTATGAAGATAATGATAAAAAATGACATAATCAATTTTCACTAATTTTTATCTTACATATTTACTCTATAATTTAAATTGTCAATTGTCCTGATAAGAGTCTTTAAGAAAGTGAAGAGGTAACATATAATAACTCCATTGTAATAGTTTTTAAGGAAGTGAAGATGTTGAAGAAAGTGAAGATGCTTCATCATATTGATACATAAGAAAAACTAACTACCAATGATAATAAAATGCAAACCAGCCTGGTGAATGTGGGATATATTGAAAAATAAAAAATGGGTTTGATACTTTGTATTTTAAACGCATTAATCCACGATGGTGTGAATAATGTGAAATCTCTCATTGCTAAAATAAGAACGCATGACCAAGGCTTTTTCCATCAGAACAACTGCTCAATCCATGATAACAGAGCAAACAGATTGAAGCTTTTCCTCATTGTAAAGATCTCCATAGTTTAAGTTATAGTTTGTATGATGTAAATGGTGATAGATTGGAAGTTTGAAGTGGTGTACTTCATCCATTTACAGATTTGCCTAAAGAACATGATTTTCTATTAAGTGATCAGTATTCAATTCTTTGTAAAATGCTTGGTTAAAGCCGATCATGAAATTCAGTAATCGGCCAATTCCTGTGTCAAAGTGTCCATTAGCGCTCAGATGCAAATTAATGTTGCAGTGAAGCAATGAAAATGTGATCTAAAGGAAATTCTTCCCACGATTCATCCCATGATCGACATCCCTGTGAGTTCAAATTGGTTAGATGGATCTTTGGTGTACATCTGTGAAGCAACAATGACGCTATTCAACGACCCATCAACCACGAACAAAGAGATCATCAGGTTGATCGTTGAGGGTTGAATAGATAGATCAGTCAATAAATCACAATTGCAGAAATCCTTGAAACTAGCTGCTGCGTCCAACATAAATCGCCATGTTGCAGAAATCCTTGAACCTAGCTGCGTCCAACATCTACGATCCGAGTATCTATCATTAATCCATGGATTTATATTCACAGCCCCACAAATTTGCTTCGAGTTGTTTGTAGCATTTCAGATTCTAAAAACGGTCGTGTCCACCGAAAGGAAGTCACAGGCTAGCAAAACTGATGAACAACGATCTGTGAGAAGACAACAATCTAGGATCTGAAGATAGCATAATCTCATCTAGACTAACCATCGCTTCATCCCAAGGTACTGTTATGGACTGATCAACTCGTGCGTGCATGCATGAAAATGGCGAAAAATACATATTATGCAGTGTAGTAATTAATGCGACGGCGGTGGTCCGCCGTGGATCCTTTCAAAGTAAGATCCGATCGCGGACAGTGCGACCGCCGTCGCATTAAATGCTACACTGCATAATATGTATTTGTCGTCCATGAAAAAATCAAAATTACGTGCATGCATGAAAATCGAAGTTAGAATCACCACGTGCTTCCGTGTGGCTGGACATTAATATCTGCCCTGCTGCCCAGGGGCCATAACAGTGTTGTAGGCCGTTCTGCCTATATAATGCGGCGGCAACAGTGCTGTGTGTAGTGTAGGGGACAGCTAAATCGCCCCTTACCTGACTGAATCTGGCAGATAAAAATCGTGGAAATTGCAGTTTGGAGGAAGGTTTAAATTGTAATTTGGATGATTCTAGTCGTTTTAAAATTGGTTATTTAGTTTAAAGGAGATAAATTCTATTGTTGAATTTGTATGATTAATGAAATAGCAATTTTGATCAAATTTATTGAAAAACCTGCTGAAAAAGTGGAGTGATTTGGTTGTCTTTTATCTTACGCGTGCTCTATGCCGTTGTAGGCGGTGGGAACGACTTGCAGGGTTGCTGCATTAAATGTTGCACAGTAGGCTGAAATAGCAATTTTGATCAAATTTATTGAAAAACCTGCCGAAAAAGCGGAGTGATTTGGTTGTCTTTTATCTTACACGTGCTCTATGCCGTTGTAGGCGGTGGGAACGACTTGCAGGGTTGCTGCATTAAATGTTGCACAGTAGGCTGGTTAATTTTTTTCCACGCGCATTTAAATAGAGGCAAGTCAAGATGTGGATGAGTGAAACTATGTGATTTTTAACATGGTAAAAAGACTTTGCAATAAGTGTAAGTGTATTGTGTTCTAACATTGACATGCCACAAATTAAATGTCATAAACAAGTGTTATTTGTTTTCTATGCATAGTTGTAAGAACTTTTTTCTATGTCTTAACTATGGTTTATCATCTACCTTCACATGTCCTCTAGTTAAATGAGTTGTTTGCCACCCTTATTACATGGATAGGGGTTTATAATTTAGAATTTGGTGTGGCTTAGCACCTATGCTTTTCTCAAATTGCACAAGAATGAGAAAAGTGTGTTGTCCATATTCATTACAAATTCTAAATAAACAATTATAAAAAAAACTAGTAGTTGATTTATGGATAACCTGTAGTTGGTGCCAGACAACTATTTAATTATGTATGGAGAGCTAATAGATAACTTGTTGTTCATCAACCACAACTTGTTGTTCATCAACCACAAGTTAAGTGTGTGTGCTAGTTTCCATGCATCAACTATCTATTTATAAATGTTTATTTAGATTTGGAATGACAACCATAAAATCAATTTAAATAGTACATTTGTCTAATCCTTCTGCAATCTAGGAAAAACATACTTACTACTCCATCAGAAATACTAAAATATAAACACTAGGGTAAAAAATTATATTCCACATTAATATGCTAATTTATTTTTCCGTAAATAAACTGGAAAATAAATATCCTCACTAACACCTAAGAACTGGGATAAATATGTAATGTTAAAACTCGTGTTAAAATGAGTTGGGCATGATAAGTTTCCAAAAAAGTTTATAGATTTTTAGCATGGGATTTTATAATTAAAAAAATAGGTCACTTTTGAATGAAAATGATATAAAGAAGCTATAGGGTTTCTTCGCTGCGATATCGTCCACAAGAGATTGTAGAGTGACATTTTGTAAGAAAATTATGAAGTTTTCAACGAGAGAGAGGGGAGAAAACCAGAGAGAGGAGAAGAAGAGGTTATTAAGGCTATGTTTTGTTTTGTTTTAAAGAAGAATGGTGAATAAATGCATTAAATATAATTAAAACTTCTGAAATTTATTTAATACTTGATAAAGCTAATAAAATTATTTGTTTTTGCTTGGTGTTTTAGATTTGTCTAAAGTTTAAATTAAGGGGTTATAAGTACACTAGTATTTGTGTGCATTGGTGAATGTTTTTCTCTTGAATATTTGTATATAGTCCTTAACGCATATTTAACTTGACAAAGGTGTAAATCCACTTAGTGACAAATTGACAATCACTTGTTTGAACCAAGAATTAAGTTCATCATTGAATGGTAGAAATTGAATAATAAGACATTGAATCTGACACATTGAATTGAATCAAGGTGTAGAGTTGCAAAATCTTTCAAAACACTTGTGAAATTTTGAAAAGAGTCATGTTTGAAATTGAATAAGGAGGTCATCGAAATCAATCATTGTAATCACAATTTTGGGGTGGATGATTATTTGTACCTGACACCCTAAATTTGACATAAAATCAAGCGAGCATGAAAACAAAGAAGTGCAGGTGAGTGAGTTCAAGTGGGCATGAAAACAAACAAGTGCATGGAAGTGAGTTCAAGCGAGTGTGATAAATTTGCAAAATCTAAAATGTGTAAAGGAGGAAAGCATTTGCAAAATGCCAACCATGAAATCAAAGAACTTTGACTCCTTACATGCAATGGATAATTGGGTTGTTGACCTTCATAAACAAATTTATCTGAAGGATAAGATGATTGAAGCACTCCAGCTAAATATAATTAAAAAGGAGCAAGAAATGGTAAGAATGCAAATTAATAATATGGTTGACAAAAATTGTGATACATATGATCTAATGCAAACAATTGATGCTGCTTGTGATGCAAATGACCTAGTATAACAAGGTGATGCAAATGACCTAGTATAACAAGGTGATGCAAATGAAAAACATGATATGGTTGAGGATTCCTTAGCTAGTCATAGAAGGAATCATTCACTAAATTGATAAGTTCTAAAGATGAGTTAGAAGAAAAAACTCAGAGTGATAACAACAACAATGAATGTGAATTTGAATTCAAATTTGAAGAAAATATTAATGAAGGACAACATCAAGTACATCATGATATTTGGAAGGTGATCTTCACACCTTGGGTGTAATTACACTTCAACAAAAATAGATATGGATTGGGATATGAAAAAGTGTAATATCATGATATTTCATCTTCCTAAGTTGATTAATTATTCTAAATTACATTGTGATTTAAGTTTGTACAAAGTAATGAAAGGATAATCATCACAGATAATGATTAATTGTATAAATATATATATCTTACTTTTATTTTAAATTACCTTTCACAAAAATAAAATGGGCAGCACCAAAGTGGGTGCACACATGAAGGTTGAGGCAATACTATGGTTGTCTCCCCTACGCACGATTATACATCTTCAAAGTCTCAAAGGGATGGCTAACTTTTTACAGAGATTTTTCGTCTATTTTCTAATTTGACCAAGGATTTTATGCGCCTTTTGAAGAAAGATACTCTGTTCATATAGGATGAGTGAGCCCAAGAGTCCTTCGAAGCAATTAAGAAATCCTTGGCATCGGACCCCATGCTTATTCCACATGACTAAAGCCATGATTTTCTATTATATGTGGCCACATCTCAATAGACGATTGGGATAGTTTTGGTTCAAGAGGAAGATGAGCTCCAATACCACATTATCTACTATCTTATTTGGAATCTCATTGATGAAGAACTTTGATATAGTCACGTCAAAAATTTAGCCAAGTAACGACTGTTAATGCAGTACAATGGTTTAGACATTATATACTACTTCACCAAACTACGGTCGTGGCTCATATCAATCTGTTTCAGTCTGTCTTGCCTAGATGAATGATAGGGGGAAAGTACAATAAATGGATTGTTATTTTTTAAGAATTCGAACTCGAGTTTGTTTCGACAAATTCTAAGAAATCGTTATTTTTTGCGAAGCTCAAGTTGGATCTCCCTAGTTTGGATGAAGATGAAATTCATGAAGATTCCTTTATGGATGAACATATCTTCCTTATTTAGATCGTGGAACCTTGGTATGGTGATATCATTATATACTTACATACTTTGAAGGTTCCTCCTTATTATCGATGACACATTGTATCGTCGTGGGGTGGACTCCATTTTGCGTCGATGTTTAACTCATGATGAGGATTAGACTGTGCTGAATGATTTCCATGGTGGGGAGTGTGGTGGTCATTTATTTGGGCTTTATAAATAACAAAATATCCTTAGAGTGGGTTATTATTGGTTGTTGTTATTTAAATATTACGTTAATGCGTTTGAGAGGTGCCACCCTTTCTAGGTGTTTGCACATAATTTGCGCTCAAATCCTGCCCCGTTACATCCTATTATCATTGTAGGTCCCTTCGCCAAGTGGGGGGTAGACTTTATGGATTGCAACCCAACTTCGGCTGGGTGGCACCATCACATCATAGTGGTCATGGACTATTTCACGAAATGGGAAGAGGATATGCCTACGATTAAATCCGACGGTGAGGTGACCACTCATTTCGAATTCAATCAGATCATCACTCGGTTTAGTATCTCGAGAGAGCTTGTCACTAACCATGGAAGGAACTTTCAAAATAAAATGATGGACAAATTATCTTCGAAACTGGGATATACGCAAGAGTACTCTTCTTCTTATTATCCTCAAGCGAAGGGACAGGTTGAAGCTATGAACAAATCTCTTAAGTCCATTCTGCAAAGAACTGTTAGACAAATCAAGACCATTTGGCACACTATGCTTTACCATGCTTTGTGGTCCTACCAAACCGTAATTAATACTTCCACTGGGTTTTCTCCATATCAACTAGTACATGGGGTGGAGTTAGTTTTACCCATTGAATGCAAAATTCCCTTGTTGAAACAAGCCATAGAGCTCTTATTAGATACTTCTAAGTTGGAAGAACGTTTGGTCCACTTAGAGCACCTTCATGAGCAGTGTCGGGATTCCATAGTGGCTCTTCAATAAGTGTCATGTCAAGGCTCAGTACGATAAGTATGTCCATCCCCGTAGATTTAATGAAGGTGACTTCGTCCTCCTGTATGACCAAGATAGTGAACCATTAAGGGCGGGTAAGTTCAAACCCATGTGGAATGGGCCTAATGTGGTAAAATGTGTCTTAGAGAAGGGTTCCTATGAGATAGAAGATTATGAAGGGACAACCTTGGAGGAGCCTAGAAATGGGATCTATATCAAGAAATACTATGCCTAATTCTCAACAGAGGCTGATATCTTGTATATTATTGTACAGTTGCATAGTTTACTTTTGGTTTCCTTGTAGTGATTCGGCTTGTTGGCATGCTTCCCCTTGTTGTGACAGATGTCGACGAAATCTTCGGTGTACCTATGATATGTTGATGGTGCCAGTTGCTATACCTAGAACTTAACTTTGGTTTCTTGGGTCATTTATACGCTTGAGGGTCATGTGGTGTCTTTAGGAGGTGTTTGTCTCCGGCCATCGTCAAACAATTTTGCTGAATATAGTGTCGTGATTGAGTTACTACGCGATGCTATCTCCTTGATCTCTTGAAGTATTCCTTAACTCATAGCTAGTTGTGTCGTAGTTAAATGGTGTGTACCATATCAGGGATACTACTTGATTAAGAAGATTCTTCAGGGTAAGATTGTTAGAACGAGAATTTGACTACATAACATACATTCATGTTCCTAGGCTTTACAATCATGTTTCCAATTCTTATGCAAATTACCTTTTATACTGGCATTTGTTACATTAGTAATGAAGCATATACATCCATTCACATTTAAACACACATGTAAAGGCATCAAGCTGATCACTATAAGTTTTTTTATTTCATAATATAGTTCAAAATGGTGTCACAGCACAAAATATCATGATACAAAATTGGGGCTTTAAGCCACCCAAAAAATATATGGTCGATACAAAAATTCTATATAGGCATCTACACTTGTAGGCCAGGGTGATGATCATGGCAACAACCAACTGCATTGACCAAGCACCGAAATATTTTAACCCACAAATGGGGTACTCCTACTACGTGTCTATGCATAGCCTCGGGAAAGTCCTCCACTTGCACCATGGGCACCATGTGTGTCAGTCTGGATAAGTTTCCATGTATGTTTTGGAGCATCTTCTCCACATATGCATCGATCATGCCATCCCCTTTCCCCCTCCGACGATGTCGAGGAAACCATATGATCGTCTCGGACCCACATCTGCATACACATGATCAATGTCAGAATGTGCTACCACCAAAAACATGTTTTTAATTACCTTATATATAAAAAAGACTAAAAAAAATCAAATAATTCGAAATATATTTGGGATTTTTACCTATGTCACCATATGCGGCACCCAGTGGTAGTGGCATGTCTAGGTCACTGCAGAAGTTGATCTTAGCATAGGGATAGTCATCCATGGCCATGATATGTCGCCTCCACCAGTGGTAGAATTTCAGTGGGAAAGGACTAGGTTTCTGATCTCCCCCTAATTTCCACATCACCTCTGCCCAATGGTTTTGGCTGGATATCATAGACTATGTGGAGGAACCTCAACTCTTGGGATAAGTCCTAGTACTCGCTTGAAAAATAAATTTCTAAGTATGATGGTGAACTCGAAGTTCTTTATCCTTCCCAGTTTGCAGTCTGCCAGCTGTTGTTTCATAGCGTTCAACAATGATGTGCTCCAATCATACATTGTAGGTCTTATACACTCTACCGAATAAAACTTGAGAGGCATGGAGGCCTGATCAAGTGATTCCAACCCTTCTATTCTGGCTAGTACCAGAAATATCACCTTGAGACTTAGGATCTTGATGGACTTCACTGGAACCTGGATTCCGATCTTCTCAGTATCTAAAAGACAATAAATGACTATATACTTTTCGATAGTGATCCCTCCACCCAGCTCATGATATCCCAATTTTACTACCTCACCTCGGCAGGATAATCCAATAATGAAGTAGATATCTTCCACTTCTAGTATCAGTGGCATCCCATCTAGTTGAAAAACCTCTGTGTCTAGGTCCCAGTAGTCAAGAAACATCTGAAGAAGTCTGGTTTGGGCCCTCAAACCCCCAATATTCTAAAACTTGTATAATCCACATATTTTTTCGAGCTTCTTGAGTGTTTATGTCTCAGTGGAATTCCCTATCCACATCCTCATGCTCGCACTCCCTCCATTCCAGCACAATTATGTCAAAAAACATTGAATTTTGATGAGTTTTTTCCATTAAATTGGGTACATGCGGACCTATACATGAATTTTCTTTGTAACAGTAGCGTATGTACATGGGATTTTTGTGCTTTTCTCACGTATATCAGGCCCTATATGTGAACCAATAGCTTTTGACCTACATAGACCGGGATACCCATTTACGGTTTCTCCAAACTAAAAAATACACCATGAAAAATGAAAATAAATGCATGGAATAAATGAGGAATTAGAGTAGGATTTACCTGGTCCTGACAGCTCATGATTTCGTTTCTCCTAGCTCCCAAAATCGATAGTTGAATTTTGTGGTCCAAATGGCTCCAAATACACTTTTTGTGGTAAAAAAAAAAATGGTATGGTAAAAATGTCAATTTTTACTATTTTACAAATTTCTTTTGAAATTTTTACCCCCTTAGCTTATAGTTTGGACTCTTATTAACCTTTTTGAGTTGTTTTGGCCTAATATTGTGGTGTAGGGATTTGTTTTGGGTGCACTTTTTCCAAGGTCTTGACCCGTTCGTGTCTATAACATGTATAAGTTTGAATTGGCATATAGGATAGGGTCACTTTTCTGCATGCATCATGCATTGTCCTATGACCATGTCACATTAACTATAGGTACAAACCCACTTTGTGATGTTACGAAACCTTCACACTGCTACTAAAAGTGGCATTATGTAAATGGTAGATCCTTCCTACTCATGGGTGCCCTAACTAGATCTTGTTTTTTCATTTGGTACCCAAGTTTTGTCATGTCCCCATACCCCATAATGCGGATAATTTAAATTTTTTTGCTTAAGGAACCTCTTTGTTCTTCTTATAAACACTAGGTATGGACATTAACCTATTCTCCAACCTTCATCTCTAGCTTAGAACCACTATACCAGTCGTTCTGCCCTTCAATTATCCATTCTGCATCCAGAATGGCCATTTTCGAACTAACCTTTCCCTTTCTGCACTTCTGCTTCCACACTGTCGACCTTGGAACTCGGGAATTAGAAATTTAAGGTTTCGATGAAGTGAATGGTCTAACTTCCAACTTCTACCTTTCGGCCTCAGAACTCAGAAATCAGAACTTCAACCTTTCGACGAAGCAAAAGATTGAACTTCTGCCTTCTGCACTTCTGCACTTCCCTTTTCGCCTTCCGACGTCAGAAGTTGGAAACCAAAAAACCATCGAAACGATAACTGAACTTGTTCACTTTTCGCCTTTTGTCTTCCACCCTTCCGCTACGAAACTCAGAAATCGGAACCCAACGAAACAATATCTGAACTTGTTCACTTTTCGTCTTTTGCCTTTCGCCTTTCCGCTATGGAACTCGGATCACAGAAACCCAATACTCGGCCTTGATCAACTTTCATTCTCCCGCCTTCTGCCATATTCCCTTCCGCTACGGAACTCGAAATCCAGGAACTTACACTTTCGACTTAACTTTTCTCTATCCTTCCAACTTCCACCCTTTAACCTCGTACTTTGGAAATCGAAATATTAACTTTCAACGGAGTCTTTCAACCACCATTCCATCTTCCCCCTTCCGTACTTCAGAACTCGAAAGTGCAGAAAAAGGTTAAGGTCGAAATACGAATGTGGGATGACCATGTCATGTTAACTATATGTACAAACCCACTTTGTGATGTTAATGAACCTTCACACTGCTACTAGAAGTGGCGTTGCGTAAGTGGTAGATCCTTCCTACTCATGGGTGCCCTAGATAGATCTCATTTTTTCATTTGGTACCCATGCTGAGAATTATCCCTTAGGTATGGGAGTCCCTTGTAGTTACACCATGTCTTTGAGAAAGAACCTCATATTATTTATTGAACCATATGTTGGCCATCTCCCATAGGGACTCCCATTTATATAAAGTTGTAATTGCATTTCATGCATTCTCTTGTCGTATTGAGCCTTATGTCGTCTCCGTGCTTCAGTTTTATAAGCCATATAGCATGGTCTTGTCTCAATCCTAGCCAAGCAAATCCTTCCATATATTTTTTGAAACTTGATCACCCCATACCCAGAGGAGACATCCTTCCTAGTTTCCTTATCCTGCACATGCTTGCTTGCATTGATCATAGGTATGTTCCACTGCTTGGAACTAGTTTGCTTGCCTGCGACACTCGTTTCCTCCTAGTTATGTACTATAAGCAATTTTATTATTTTTCAAGCTTTCCAATATGAAAAATACCAAAAGAATAAACAAACATAAAAAGTCGAAGGATAAATGATATTACTTTGGCAATTGTCATGTCATGTCTCCTTCGAACAGAGCATTGTATATTCCATCCATTGGTTGGGTTATTAGTATGACTTTGGGAGTTGTACTCATTACATTGAGTTTTATCCATTGACTAGTTATGCATCTAGTTCCTATGGAGCCTCTGTCGATGCCTCATGTGTCTTGGAGTTGTCCCAATTTCCATGTTGAGTTTATGATTCCTATGAGTCTCCATTTGACTTATTCTCTTATTCGAAGGAAGTTTTATCCTGAGTCGGCCACTCCTCAGTTATCTTGTCTTTGCATGTCTACCATTCCCGATACAGTTACTGGTTGGTGCACATTAAGTTCGTTCAAGTTCTTCCAAATTATCCAGTGTTGTGTACCTCGTGTTGGTTGATGGGGGATACCTTAATTCCCTCCGTCTAGCGGATTCCATTCCATTGAATTCATATCATTTATTCTGGAATAGGGATCTAGAATCCATTGAGTTCCTTGAGAATTGCAGTCATCAGTGACAGGTTCTCTCACCATTGACATATTTGGGAATACATCAATGCCCCCTAATCGATGGACTCTCTCAAGTGTTCGACGTCAATGCATAGATTCACACTTGTTTGATTGCACTATGTACCTTGATTCCCATTATCATTATTGGTGGGATATCTCATGTCTATTAACGGTATACATCAATGATCGGTAATCAAACAATGGTCCATCATGTTCGACCTCGACACCTTTATTCACACGATGGGACATTTACTAGCGACGATTTGTGTTGAAGACCTCCGGTATTGGTGGAATTCAATATATGCTACCTCCTTTATTGTGCCAGTATCTATGAGATATCAATTATCATAACCAGATTCCAGTGTACCATCAGATGTTTTCATTCAATATGAATATCTTATTTCACTGTATATAGTGTACGTGGAGATGACCACATGTGACATATGTCTAATATGGCTATTCATGGCCATTGTACTATTATGTATTTGGGTACTGGTGCACTTCATATTTGCAGTCACATGTGAGACCTGTCATTGTATTATACTGATGAGCGATCAATTTTTCCACCCGGGTCTTCATTACTCCACTTTTGGGATCATTATAATGTATTTCTACCATCATGTTACCCCTCTGACCTCACACATTAGGGGGAATCTGTTATAAATGATTTTACCAAACTTGGTGGATAATGTTTTTATGGCCTTCCCCATCCCTATGCAGACTCTTTGTACCCCCTTTGCTCAGTATAAATTTGATGATCCAAAAACTCTTTTTAAAAACTCTTATTTATTGGTATACATAGGTGACCAGCTTACAGACAGCGTGTACATGCAACTTTCTCCACTACGACCCACGTACATCAGGAAATGTGCTAAAAAATAAAATATTTGGAGTTTTCCCTCATCAAGTAACGGATAAGTTGACTATTGGCCTTCCATATGCATTGAATTGCTTTGACGTGACCCTTCACCTCCTATTGAAGGGATATATATTGATCTACTTGGATGCATTAGAGGAGGAGAAATTATGAGAGAAAATAAACTATAGTGGATTTGTGCCACATTCTTGCATACTTGAGTCTTCATCCCTTTGTCCTTTGAGAAACCATTAATTGTCCTCCCAATCTTTCCATTGTCTTGTGATCTTGACATTGATATGCCGGAGGATTGAAGAGGTGGACTAGGTGGAGGACTCGGTTTCTCGATTTTGACAATGCGTCGATTGAGTTTGTCACTTATATCTCTGTTTATATTTAATAGAAATATCCATTTCTCATCCATTATATGTGTAACTATGACTATTTTTATCCATGGATGTAGTTGCTTTGATTATATATTGGATTTATATATGCTAGAGAAGGTTCTAACACTTAATATCTATCATTCTTGTATGTTTCTTTGTTGTTGAGAATGAAACGCAGGTGCAAGTGTGGTTGAAAGCTCAATGGGGATCTATTATGAACATCTGGAATAAGGTACACTTCTCATCCCTTAGTGTTAGGCTTGTTTATTTCTTTAGCATATTGGAAGTGGATTGGTGTCATACTGTCTGTTGTGGTCCACCCCAAGCCATAGGAAGTTTTGTCCATAATAGTGGTGTCTAATGTTTGGATAGATGGTAATCACAAAGAAGGTGGGTACACCTCATGAGAGGTGACACCCATCCCAATATCCCACCTCTCAATCAAATCCATCATTCAACTCACGAAACTCAAGCTAACTCCCTCTTGTGGATCTGTCCCCAAGCCTATTTGGTCTAGCTATTTGAGAAAGGATTTGGTTCCTCATTTTTATGGTTAGAGGACCGAAATTTTGCTCATCTATGCTCTATTGTACTTCGTATTATAATCTGGAATAAAGAAGGCTTTGGGGGAAGATATATGGTGTAATGATTTTTATTTGTGGATGTTGGTTTCCAAGTGCTTATGAGGTATAACATGTCTTCTTTTCTTTGCTTTCTATTGGTTAGTTGTTGGGATGCTAGGGGAGCTCCCTCCTAGTAGGGTAAGAGATTATTCTTGTTTGATTTATGCTCTTATTTTTTTATTGTTTTAGATCTCTTGGAGGTGCATGTACTTTAAGTTTAATTGCATGCTTTCTAAGTTTCTTCTTTCGATGACGCCTATGTTTTAACCATATGTTTGTGCAAGGATTTCTAAGTTGCAGGTGATCTCTCTTGGAGAAGAGGTTGAGATAGGTTAAATCCTCCTTGTCTTCAAGATATTATTAAATGCACAGTCCCTCGGTGTTCCACCAAAGTAGTCTCCATGGCTCAAAGTTCCCATGATTCTAGCATTCTTTCTATCTCTCTCTCTTCCACCTCTTATTACAACTTTCTTTTGGTTACAATTTTTCACATACTTAAGTAGTTTAGTTTTCTCTTTTAAAAGAATATATAAAGGTTGATATGTTTAAGCATGTATCAGGATCTATATGTATACAGAAATATTTTCATAATAGATCTAGTTTTGTTTAAGTATTGTGCTTATTTTTCTATCTTTCAGCACTTGAAAATTTATCATTTTAAATGTATTATCCAGTAGTTTGAGTGCTAATAGGTGGCTTATTTTTCACATTTGATGAACATGTAAGAGGACGTGTTATCAAAAATTCATAAATTCAGGCCATCCAGGGCCTCATGGATCAATATACCTCAATCCTATTCTCATCTATTAAGCTTGTAATCTATGGATCTTGATTTATCAGGACCAAAGGAATCCACCTCCTAAAATTGTAAAAAATATTAATAAAATCAAATGGACTACCCAACACCCACATTTGATCCCCCTAGGGTGGATCCACATACTCTCTTGTGTGGTTTACATGTCATTAATTTTGTTTAGTTTTTCTTTAGCTATTGAAAGTAGATTATATCACATTTTCACCCATGATTTGCACTCAACTAGTTTTAATTTTATCTTTTCTTGTTGTAAGATTAATTTACCCACTACGCTTTCCTGAAGTATGGCGCCACTGAAAAGGCTTGCCTATTAGGTGGTATTCAATCAAAAAAGAGTTTTGTAGTTTAGATGAATTAAATAGCTTTTATTTTTTTCATAAGTGCTTAATTATTGTAAAAAAAATCTTGGCTTGACATCCATGTATGCTCTTGTGAACACAATAGGAATTTGGCTAGATCAGTGGGACAATCGAAAAGGGATAAGAGTGTCTAGTCTAATAGGACATCCAATGAAATTTATTTACAAGAAATCAGGAGGTTGCATTGAACTTAATACAGAGTGAAGGGGATACTCCAAGAAGGTTACGCCTTTCCCCATTGGACACTTAGTATAGCTATTATTGCGCTCATTTCGAAGAGATATGTTCTCTGTGGTCCAAACCAAGAACAGAGCCATTAATAACCAAAACTTAATAATAATAAAATTTATTAAGAGCATTGAGACACTTCCTTTTAGCATTCTATATTTTTGTTGGCAGTGATCTTTCATTTTATTATTATTTTTCCTCAAGTATTTAATTTATGTAAACCATTGATATCTTTCATATGTTGTTAAAGTAAGATGTTTAATTTGAGCTTGTGTCAAAACCTCTAAACTCATAAAGTAGTTATTCATATTTTTCTTAAATGAACAACCTTAGTTTTATTTTATTAGGGACCACTCCCTTGGCTTCATTAGGAATTGTACTAGATGGAGGAGTCAAGTTTTAGGTGACAGTTCTTGACTTGAGACTTTCCCCCAAGGTTGCACCCTATGGCTTGAATATTCTTTCCACGCTACCTAAACTGCTTATTAGGAAGAAACATGGCCAATGTTGAATTTAGTTCCTTCAGCATTAGTTAGTGATGCATTGAGGGTTTGAATGCCTTTGATTCATCATGCCAACCTATAATCCATGCCCCATTCATTGTATTTCAAGGAAACAACTACATATATTTTTCTTACAAAAACTCATTCTACTGTCAAATACAAGTGTGTAATGGTTTGATGACATGGTTAAATTAAAAAAAAAGGGATCTGAGATATGATTACAAAAATATCCACCAGGCTATACAAGATCAAATATATAAACATAATCAGTCGGAATATATGATTGGCCCTCCTCTAACTAGATTGTTTCAACAACATCATGCGGGTCTATTGCAAGTGATACATGATCCCAAACATCAACCCAATTCATTGATCCACAATCATCACATTTTCCATTGTTATAGGGTCGACAAAAGAAAGCAAGTTTTCATGCCCCTATTTCAAATAAAGGGTTGTTTGAGATTTGAACAAAATGAAATCTATGTGTTCCTTGTGTTGTGTTGTAACTATATGAATGTGATTGATATTTATCGACCACTTGCCATAAATTTCTTATCACATGTCATGTCCATGTTGACGTCCATTTCTCGGTTCAATTTGAAGTTATTGTAGAGCACCATTAAACTACAGATTATGCATCTCAGATATGAGTGTTTGTCGTAAACCTCATGATATCCTCCCTTCACAGGGAAGCTTTGATGCATGCACCATCCCCATCATATTCGCCTTTCCCATGCCCATTCTCAAGATAGTTCCAAGTATGTGGAACATCATATGTATTTTGCAAAATACTCAACCATTGGAATGCACAAGAATTTCTTAACTAGCCTGCACAGCCATCTAATCATATCCAACGTTGATCCATATGTATATCTTTCTCCTTCAATTGATCATAGAAAATTTGGACGCAATGTTGCACACAATGTAGGTCATGTAACCTATCATCTCTAATGTATAATTTTGTCTCCTTCACTATTATCCTCTTGTCCTTGTTGCTCTCGGGTTCGTGCCTATATGTGATATGTACCATTATGCTAACTTGGTCTGAATGGTAATATTGACTTTGAATATCACTATATAGATGAAGGGTGTAGTTCTTAGTAAAATACATAACCAACAATATGGTTCCATGGGGTGATCGATCCCTGCATTTTCTATATTGTTCCTCCTGTAATTGTGCTACATTCACATCTTGAACATACTGCTCATTTTTTTGTAAAGTTCCTTCATGAAATCACATACTCGTACATGTTTCTATGAAAACAAGGCCATTATTAGAATGTGACATTTAAAATATATATATGTAGAAATTGAATGTACAATATGAAAGTAATCAATCTTCACTTCCATGTGACTTCACCAATGCACTCTTTTTGTTTTCACTTGCAGTGTCTACTTGATATGTTAAATATTTGAAACTCTACATTTCTACTATCATCCTCCCAAATTCGTGCTCCTCACTTTCATGAATGCAACAACCTAATAATGAAAATACACTGCACCTGGAACATGTCCCACATAGACATGATTTTTCATAATATTGCTGTCCTTCAAGACTTGGACACATGATGCTATGGATAAATTATCTTGATGCATTTGATGGTAATATGGATGAACATTCCTACACAATGTTAGAATGCAAAGCACAAAGGATATGTCTATATGTGTCATAATAATATTCAAATTCTACATGGTATTTACAACAAGATGCGTTATGGTCAATGCATATTCTAACATACCAGGCTTTGCATTTCTCAAAGGACCTTTGGCCTAGGTTCAATTGTGTGTTCCCATTCATGAATCTCTCATAGAGTTTTGTTTGTGTCATGTCAAGGAAGTTCTTGATGTGGGGTTCAATTTCATTAGCATATTTAACTTTAGCACATCTATTTGATTGGATGAAGGTCTAGTATTTTCATGCCAAAAATTTTCTACTAGTTCTTTGACAACATCAATTAACTCCCTTTCTGAATGAGGCAACCTATCGACAAAGGCCGAACAATATTTTTAACCTGGTGTGTCAAGTTTTTCTCTAATAGTATAATACTTCTGAATAGTCTTTCTATCTACTAATTTAAATATGTGAGATGTGTGTGATAATAGGCGATGATGCCTTATGGATTTGTTTACAATTGATTTTGATAATACATGATGGGGTGCATTAAGATATTTTGTACGAGATGTATTCCCCATCAAATTTAACGTAGCTTGAATATTTATAACAACATGACTATTAGCCTCTGAGCTTCTAACTATCTTTGTGAATAAAATTCTCCTAACAACAACTAAATAATGTGATTTTGACAAAGCTAGGAATAATTGACATTTGGATGCATCACTCTTAGATTCAAAAAATTCTTTGATGATTTTTCTACATTGCCAATCAATAGTTCATTTAGGTAACTTACCTTCAAGGCCTTCTAGGTAAATTTTATGCTCATGAATACGTCTATGATTTCTTCATCGTGCACTAGACAATTGAGGTAAGTGAGGTGGACAAGAAGTATGAGTCCCAACACTGGTTTTTTGTAGAACTTCATTCAAATGTTGGTACAGAATGATAGTGCGTTCAACATGTGTGTGGGATTCTTAGTGAGATCTCAAATTAAAAACTCCTAGAACATCCAATTGTACATACTCATCATCTGCCAATATTTGAATGCCTTATTGCACTTGATCATTGCTTGTTCATGGATTATTGGTTGGAGGGTGACTTGATGTTGGAATTTGAGTGGGTTACATTGGATACATCCGCTTCAATTGTGGTGTTGAACTAGAGGACATTGCGTCATGCATTATTCTAGGAACTAAGGCAGTGACATGTGGATTATGTTTTTCCATGCCCTACCTGGATTTTTCTCTTCTATCATGGAAATTTTCAAGGGGCAGATCCTTTCTTCTAGAGTTTGATGCTCTATTATGTTTGTTTCCCATATCCAAAAGGTTCTTTAAGAAAACAAGGTTTCAACGGGAAATAACAAATAAGAGATTATTTTTCAAGTATGAAGTGATGATCATTCCATACAACTTCCAAAGTAAATGGGGCATGACCCACTTATTATAGAAACAATCTAATCATGACACAATGAGAATATAAAAACAATCTAATCATGTAAAAATCACGTAAGATATAATCTACTCATCTCAAAGCTAAATGGACCTCTATAGATAATGAAATCCATGCCAATGGCCTCGATTTCAAGACAAAATCAAATTGATTTGGTTAAGGAACGCAAAATCATAAATGATTTCCATAAGGGGTGAGATTATGGTGTCAAGAAAATCGTTGTAGGCTATGAAATTCAATCTCATAATTCATCCCCACAATTGGATGCTTTATTCCATCAAGTAAAATGATTTAGGATGGGAAATGCAAGCTTATAATCCATGCCCACAATGGGATTCCTTATTCCATCAAGGAAATCAATTGGGATAAGAAATGCAAGCGTAAAAATCATTCCCACAATGGGAAATGATTATTCCTTAATCAAAATCATTTTAACCAAGAATAACAAACTTTGCAATGGTTCCCCAAAAGAGAACAATATATCAAATTGAACCTAGAATTGACTCATCCTTAAAAGGAAGTCTCTTTTCACTTACACTAGTTTTAGGTGTCATTTCTCCTCCTCCTTAAGACTAATTCTGGGCATAGGTCTATGCCAAAAGGGGTTTGAATTAGTCAACTTTGGGATCCTTTTCATGTGGTCAACTAGTTCTCAACATAGAAGGGTCCTCTAGTTCAATTGGTTTGGTGGGGTCCTTGTCAAAAGGGATCCATTGATTGATTTGAAGGGACTATCCATGCAAGGGACAAGGATTTAATAGTTTGTACATGTTAACCTATAAAATATATATGTTATGTGTTAGTATTAAATACGTGCTATATATATTTTATTAACATACATAACATATATAACGTATAACATGTTTACATGATTTTAAAAACATAGAGAAGAAAACCAAGGCTTTGAATGAGGACATGAGTGGAGAAGTAGAGGCCATGACTCAAGGACCTAAACCATGGTATATGATTTACAAGTGAAACATTTTGGCAATAAGAGTATTATGTGCCCCATGTTAAGGACTTGGGCCAGCTTGGTTTCTTCATGTGACCAAAAGCATGGTTTGACTATGAAACTATGGATTTAGGCCATAATCCATGTTTGTTGGACTTATCGGCCATAGAATTCTAAGATCCAATCTTGTTTCATGATTGTTTTATTTCAATTCAAGGATTATCTAAGTGACAATTTTGTGTCCATGGTTGTTTCATTTCATGTCCTTTGCATTAAGCTCTACACATTTCATGAAGACTAAAACATTTGTGAGAGAGATGGATTATTTGATGTTTGTATTGAATTTTCAAATGCATTGAATTCTCCATATTTGTGAATGAAGAGTAAAATACAACTCATGTAGAATAAATGTCACCATACATTTCTAATTTTTCCTTGATTGCAATGAAAAATGAATGTTTCAATGTGCCCAAGAGGTCTAAGAATGTTCTAATCTTCCAAACAGAGGTATGAGAATTGTCCAATGTAGTTGGTGTGTTTAAGAGGTGTAATAATGTTCCAATTTTCTAGAGATATTTGTTCAATATGTGTGGTCTAACACAAAAATATGAAAATTTACGAACAAAGATGCATGCCTGAAAATAGGAAGAAATGGTGCACAAGAAAAGTTATTCTCTATATTATTTAGACATAGGAACACACACGCTAATAACGTGCACATGTTATTAACACGTGCATGCTCTTGTGTAACCTGTACAACATTTATTGTCAAATGTTCATTGCCTTACATGCATGGAGGGGTAGAGCAGAAGGTGGTTAAATTAGCGCACACATGCACTATTTAACTCCCTTCTCTTCCACTCTAACCCTCTCCAAGAAATTAATCTTGTGAATGTGAGGGAGAGAGGGGTTAAGGGATAGGTGTAGGGAGGGAGGGAGATAACGGGGGCGACTAAGAGAGGGAGAGAGAGGGGGGGCCTTAGGGGTAGGGGTGTAG
>LPNX010266806.1:57522-80920 GCA_001517045.1 Pseudotsuga menziesii
GGTGCAGTTAGCGAGAGAGGGAGAGATGGGATGTGAAGAGAGTAAGAGAGAGGTAGCTCATAGAGATAGATGGGACGTGAGGGTGGATAGGGTTATAGTGGGAGGGGAGTTAGGGAGAGGGGGGAGATCGAAAGAAGGGGTTTGGGTGGAGAGGAAGAGAGGGGTGTTGGAGAGATAAATATATGAGATACATAAGGTGGGGAGAGAGATAGGCGGTTAGGGAGATAGGAAGAGAGAAAGAGGGGTGTGAAAGAAAGAAAGAGAGTGGGGTGGGGGTTATACAGATAACGGGATAGATAGCAAGAGGGGGGAAGGGAGAAATGAAAAACAACTATGAAAACACAATATATATAAGTGTGCATGTGCGTTAATAATGAGTGCATATAGTTTTAAGGAACACGTGCATGCTATTAATGTGCACACGTTATTAAAGTGCGCATGCTATCAAAGCACATATGCTAGCTATGCACACACGCTCTTAAATTTTTTAATTTTTTTGGTGTGTTTTCTGTTTTCCACCTTCATGGTTAATGAGTTTGCAGGTTTGGTTCTAAGTTCGGATTTCCAAACCTTTTGGGTTGAACTGCATTATAGAAAAACACATCATGTTCTATAACTTCATGTTTTTTGACCTTGATTCTGTATATGCTTCACTTGTCCAATGCTAATGAAACTGCACACACTTATAAAATTCTATGTGCATATTTCAAATATATATTTTTTGAATAAATATGTTATTTATTTTTTAATTTTTATTCATTTTTATTTGCACTCATCTTAGATGTATATAAAAAATTGGTCATATATTGTCACGCTATAACTTTTGATTCGATCACCTATTTCAGAAATAGAAAAGAACCTGCACAAGTATATAGGAAGACCTACACACTAACATAAATTTGATTGTTATGTTAAGACTATGATAAAGGGTCCTACTCTTATTACTCTTATTGAGGATATTGATTGTTCACTTTATCTCTCAAACCATGCCAAAATACATGATAAAGTGGATGTTAGAGCACAATCCCTAATGAATATGTATTATGATAACTAGTATTATTTTACTTTCTCCATAAATTTCTTAAGAATACCACCTAGACATAAAAAATATTGCTCCAAGAATTAAGGCCACAAAGGATACATCTCATTGTTCTCAGGATTAAGATGAGGTAGAGGGAAGAGACCTTTGAGGCATTCTCAAAGTAGTTGACACTTACATATCATCACGTTCATGTCAATGTTTCTAGAGACAACAACAAGAAAGTGAAAGAGTGTGATTGATAAAGATGCATAGAATTGGGTAAAGAGGAATGATCATAGGAGTGAGGATTTGATGATGCAGAAAATCAAATCAACAAGATCACAATTGTCATTTTTGTATTCTTAATTTTAGGTCGTGTGATGTTGACAAGATCCATTTTGTGTGGGTGCATATTTAAACATAATCAAGAACATACAAGTTAGTAAATTTCACTGACCTTCATAAACAAATTATCCCAAACAAAACAATTAACATAGTTTTGTGTGAAGCAAATAAAAACTATGCATTCTTTTTACAATGAGCTTGACCAAATCCTATACAATATTGGTGGATTGTTGAGAGATTTCCATTCAAGTATTACTTTTGTGGTTTCCCCATTAAGTTTATATTGCAATAAAAGGTATGCCATGAACTATGTTAAGTGGTTGAGAAGCCAACTAATGTGCTCAAATAAAAATCAACTATTAGATACCAATGTTATAACCATGACATGACTTATAACAAGTAGCCAAGTATCATTATAATCCAACAAATTACTATGAATTAAAATGTTAGTTAATTTTAGAGAGATAGATCATGTGAACATGAAGAAAGAGAGATGGTGTCATTCATTGGGTTCATTCAATGCCTATTGTTTGGTCTTCAAAATTTTCATTGAACCACATAGTTGGAGTTAATATTGCTAATAGGTCTCAGATTTCATTACAATTACATCCATATTTAGTCACTAATTGTTATATTGTTTTGCATATACAAGAATAGAGGCAAAGAAAACAAAAGAAATGAAATTTTGGAAAGTGTGGGATCTAAGCATATTAAGTATGGAAATTTAATTTGATGTCAATTCTCATATTGACAAAAATAAAAAATCCTTAATGCATGAATTCAGGTGGGGAATTAGAAAGACAAGGTGTACAAGCTTCTGGTGGAATCTTTGTGCATTCTAGGTCTATCCATGTGATGAATCTAATATTGTTGATGGGTGCACTATATTAGGGAATACATGGGATGCAATGCGAAAAGATAAGATTTATTCTTTAGATTCCAAATGCAAGTACTGGGAGTTGAATCCTGGTATTTTCTTGTGATTCACATTCATCCTCATATATTATGGAAGGTACAATGTTCATTTAGTAACCAAGATTTGTGAGTCAAGAGATTGGTGAGTAATTGAAAATGTAACCCTTCTTTCAAAAATTTTGAATATTTTTTGTTCTTCATAGATGACAAGTAATTAAAAAAAAACATTTCTTTTGAAGGGTGTTTTTTGAATAACCCTTTTAGCAAAGCTTTGAATCCTTTGGAAGGGTTCAAATTTGACCATTGGCACCCTAGGTTAGTAATAATCCTGTGATTTTTTGTTGTTATTGCAACATATGGTTATTTTATTCCCTACAACATTCTATAGTGTATTCTTTCACCTACCATTACTTGAATTGATGGATATGGCTATGATTGTTGGTGATGGTTATGGAATAAGAACTCCATTAACAACTGCTTTGATGACTTGATATGACCAACATGTTACTAAAGATAAGAAGCAATGACAATTATCTGGGTTTGAAAATTTTTCTATGGTGGTGCAATGCTTGTATGGAGGCTCGATCATGTTCTCCAATGTCTAGGTAATCCTCTTTAGGATTGATAGTTAGCAACATAATATTCTCTCAGAGGATTTACAAGTTGGGTACAAGGATATCTAAAAATATTTCATGTAAGTGTAGTGGTAGAATAATATTTGTCTCTTCTGATTTCCTATTAATAGAAATGGCCACGTTTGGATAGGAAACTTCAAGAGAAGTTAACTTAATCTATCAAGAGATTTTTGTTTCTATTTCCTCTGGTTTTTTTCTTGACTTTTTTATTTTATTTTTAAAACTATGTTTGTGAACTTCACAAAAATAATTTTGAATTATAAATTGTGAAAAGCCTATCTTTAATTAGGAAACAAAACAATATTTTTCAACCTAATTTTTTGGATTTTAAATGGATAAAATCCAAAGTGTGGTAAAATGTCAGGATCAGAGAAACCTTGAAATTTTTTGTTGCCCAAAACTAGATTGAAAAAAGTTTTGACCAAAAGTTGGATTAGAAATGTAGCCCTAATACCAATGAAATGAACAAAGTTATTACTAACAAATATCCAACACAAGAAGAACAATAAAAAAATCCAAATAGGATAGATAATAAAAAATATAAATGATAGAATGATAGAATATTATGATTAGAATTCCATGGGACAATATACTTATACACACATCGACTACTTACCATGGATCACAAGTCATGTCCCTTCTTTAGGATGTGATACTTCACTATGTATTATTATTATTATTATTTATTAATGTTTATTTATATATATTTATGCTAAAAGCCTATCTTTAATTAGGAAACAAAATAATATTTTTCAACCTAATTTTTTGGATTTTAAATGGATAAAAGCCAAAGTGTGGTAAAATGTCAGGATCATAGAAACCTTGAAATTTTCTATTGCCCAAAGCTAGATTGAAATTTTTTTTGACCAAAAGTAGGATTAGAAATGTATCCCTAATACCAATGAAATGAACAAAGTTATTACTAACAAATATCCAACGTAAAAGAACAATAAAAAAAATCCAAATAGGATAGATAATAAAATATATAAATGATTGAATGATAGAATATTATGATTAGAATTCCACGGGACACTATACTTATACACACATCGACTACTTACCATGGATCACAAGTCATGTCCCTTCTTTAGGATGTGATACTTCACTATTTATTATTATTATTAATATTAAATAATGTTTATTTATATATATTTATGTTCATTATAGTCTTAGCATAACTTGTTCTATTTTGATGTGAAAGGTTAATAGCTAGTGCATGTGATTTCCACAACCACATTTTATGACTATCAATTGATTTGGTTATCTCTTTTGTGGGGTGCATAGTAAATGTGGATACCAAAAACTTTATACATCCTCAATGTATCGTATCTCCATTGTCTTGGTTTCGTTGCATGTATATGTACCATGTGGAATTTTGTCTCATGACCATGTGCATTTTGCACACAATGGTTTTTTCCAAGGCATTATCTTTGAGGACCAAACACTTATTGCCAACAAATATTTGACAAGTTAAGAATAATTAAATGACATATTAATTATTAATAATAAATTATTATTTACTATGGTGAAAGGGCCCAACCCTTCACTATGCATGCTCAAGCCTTATAAAGGAAAGCCTCATTGTAATATTGTATCCATGATCTATCAATATATTATTATTTTATTATTCATCATGGAAGTCACACTCGCTTCTTAATTGTTCAACAGGATACGGTTTTACCATTTATTATCAGATCGGATTCGCTCCTCCTACTATGAGCTTGGATTCAGCTCATCGAATCCCAATTCACCCCGCTTCTCCTTATTCTCACCACTCACTCATTCTTGCACACTCACCTTCTTAATATTTTCTCGCTCACCTTTTCCCTATCTCCCTCACTCGTTCTATATTCTCTCCTCATGCGTTTCTCTGCCCACTTCACCCTCCTCTCTCCGTTGCACTCCCTTTCACCTTCCTCCACACCTTCTCACTGCTCCTCTTCCTTATCACACTTCCACACGCATTCTCCCCAACTCACGCTGCTGCTCCACCTTCCCCCTCGTGACTTCCTCTCCACATGCGTCACTCCATTGTGCCTCTGCAGCTCCCTTCTCACCATTGCACTCTTCCGCCTATGCATCACTCCTCTGTGCTTCTCTCCACACTGTGTTTCTCCCACGCCACCTCTCCACCCCAACACCATTCACTTCACACTTCTACCTCACCCACGCACCTCTGCCTACTCCATACAACATTCCACTCCCTTCTTCCATCTTCCTCCATCCACCGCTAGGCTCCCTTCACCTCGTGCACCACCCCCACCATCCTCCATCGCTGCCTTCCACCCTTGCAATGCCCTCACCATACCTCCACGCTATTCAATTCCCCATACTGATCCCCTTCGTGTTCCCTCGACTTGCACTCAGCCTCTATCCTTCCTCATCCAGCATGCACTCCACCCTCCTTGATCCCCTGTGTCCTCTCCCCGATGCCTTCATCCCCACCATTTCCTTCACTCCTGTCGTCGTCTACCTCATCCACTTATCCATGCAAAACCTAATATTACATCAAAACAAATTTTAATAAAAAAATATTATATATAATAATATTTATTTTATTAAATTTTTATTACCCAACTTTATAATAAATAAAATAAAATATATAATATAATCATTTTTTTATTATATATTTTTTATTTATTTATATTTCCCCTTCACTCTATAAGCCAAAATAGCGTCCAAATACACACCTCCACATACAATGACCAAGGCCATGGCTGAACTAAAATACCAAATCGAGAAAATGGAGAAGGACATCAAGTCCCTTGTCACTAACCAAAAAAAATTGAAGGAAGAGATAAAAAATAACAATAGCATGTTGAAGAAAGAGATCAAAGACGAAATTGTTATGGTACTAGAAAGAAGTCTAGATGAAAAATTGGACATCATGAATGAGAAACAAAAATACTTGGATGACAAAATGAATACCATGAATCAAGACATAAACACCATAACACAGAACTTGAGCACCATGACGCATAACCATAATACATTAGTGCAGGTGTTACAAAAACTAATGCTTAGTATAGACCATGTCAACAGTTTAGACATGTTAGATGCCTCATTTCATGTTTCCACATAGGTAACACTCGCCAAGAATCAAGAATATTTGCAAAAATAAATAAAGATTAACAGTGCGACGCTTAAACAAGAGATAGAAACAAAAGTACTGCCAGATATGGAGGCACGATTAAACAACAAAATAGATGGTATCAATAATACAGTAGAGAATGAAAAGACTAAAAAATCACGGCTAACAATGAAGCAGTTCAAATATGTCACTTGCATCGTCCAATAGCTTCGAGACACCATCAAACCATAAAGCAAAAGAAAACCAATATCATCCTTACATAGTGTACCCACCTAAAGAAAAAATAGAGTTGTCAAAAT
This sequence comes from Pseudotsuga menziesii, assembly GCA_001517045.1. Classification (NCBI taxonomy): domain Eukaryota; kingdom Viridiplantae; phylum Streptophyta; class Pinopsida; order Pinales; family Pinaceae; genus Pseudotsuga; species Pseudotsuga menziesii. Next base: position 63,829 of record LPNX010266806.1, read on the forward strand.
GCAATGGAAGTGAAGACCAATGTGTTTCCTAGTTAAACAAAGTGGAAGAATACTTTGACATTTACAATATTCAATCTGACGAGGAGAAGGTGAAATATGTATCAATTCATATGGAAGGGTACGCCTATAATTGGTACTTATGGTGGAAGAGAGATAATTTTTCCTACACCTTGAACTTGTTCAAAAATGATTTTTTCAATAGGTTTCAAGAAATCAGAGAAGATGAATTTTCCAGTAAACTTACTACATTACAACAAGTCAGAAGCGTTGAGGAATTCACACATAAGTGGGAATCTTTATCGACACGAGTATTTGAGTTTTTTGACAAACAAAGACTCGAAACCTATCTAGGAGGTCTTACACCATACCTCCAAAAAGTATTAAAGATGCATGACATGCCTAACATAGAAGAGGCAAGACATAAAGCAAAAGTCATAGAACACAAATTGGAAAGAACAAAAACAAGAGGTGATAAACATTATTGACAAGAAAAAGAGATGCAATTAGTCATTCAATCATCAATGCCACAAACCTCAATCATATGCCTATGAAATTGAAAATAGGTCGAAAACATCTAACAGTTACTCTGATAATAGAAAAAAAAAACACATGTCGTCAATGCGGTGATGACTGGACCCCAGGCCATAAATGTAGGAACAGTCAGACAATACAGTGTAGAATCATCAATGGAAAGGAAGTGCAAGTCTCTACACAAGAAGTCTCGTCTGGTTCTAATACCGAAACAAAATCAGAATGAAGGACACCATTAGAAAAATCAAGCTTTGAGGACAAAGCTTTCCCAAAGGGAAGGCAATGTTATGAATAATTAAATGGTATATTAATTATTAATAATAAATTATTGTTTACTATGGTAAAAGTGCGTAACCCTTAACTATGCATGCTCAAGCCTTATAAAGGAGAGCCTCATTGTAATATTGTATCCATCATCTATCAATATATTATTATTTTATTATCTGTCATGGAAGTCGGACTCGCTTCTTAATTGTTCAATCGGATATGGTTGTACCATGACCTAAACAAAGTTCATTAGATTTTATTACATTTTGGACAACATTGCTATATGAGAGGGTATGGAGTGGGATAAATCATCAACATTTAATGAATTGTTTATCAAAATCATGTTAAGAAAATCCATGGAAGGGTTTAACGTCAATTTATTTTTTCCATGCAAAAAGATTTAGGATTTAATCCCTCCTTTATTCACAGTGTGGAAACATTTTTTGTTCATGCCTCTACTTATCTCTCTATCAATTGTGAAAAGTATAAAGCAGATGACCTATTCCACTCTATCAATTAGGGTGTCATGTTGGGTCCAACCCTATATGAGTTGGTTGCTAAAATTTGAGTTATCTATTCAACCACAAGGTGAGTCTATGCATGGTGTGAAGAATTACATTGGCTATTTTTTTAACGAGAACTTCGTTGGTTATTTATTTTTTGCCACTATTGAAGATCATATATCCTATATCAACACTAAGTATTGGCTACATATTTTACCCTTCTTGAAGGTTAGGGCTACAAAGTCAACACTATGGACTATCTACATACTTTTTTCTTGTCTTCGAGCTCAGACGTTCAATAGGAAAAGGCATAATCCTATCAACAAAGCCACAGGCCAATAAATGTTTGACTCTTTGACCAAAATTTGACCTACATTCATCAAGGGAAAATTTTTAAGTTCTTAGGTGTCCCTTTTTCCTTTGTAGCCTCCCCTATGAACCTTTGGGAGGTTGTCATCCAATAGGTTGAAATGAATATCAAGAAATGGATCACTAAGTTGTTATCATTGGCTTCTAAATGGTAGATCTACATCAAAATTCTACCAACAACTCATGTGTACTACTCTTGTTGTGCGATTTTTGTTTTGGATTATTCTTGTCTGGAAAAGGTCATTCACTCGTCTAGGCTAAGATAAATTAAAGTAGATATTTTCATTAACTTAATTACCAATATAGACCCATATAACTCCGGTTCTACAAAGTGTTGAGAGGGATCAAATATGAAAACCTTTCACCACTAAACTAGAACATGCATCCCTCTTACCACAATGCCACTAATGCATGCATTCTTATTTTTATTTTTATTTTTATGAGACAGAAAGACACTTCCCTCTCACCCCTATGTTACAACACACTAATTTTTTTATTTTTATTCCCTCTCAACACTATGCTACAACACAATTTTTTTATTTTCTTTATGTGACAAATATACACTTCTTCCCCACCCAAGATGTAGAAATGTGCCTTCTCGGCATAATGAGTTGTGATGTACATTAAGAGAATATGAGGACCTAGTAATTATTAAAAAATTTCTCAAAGCCCAAGTATTGTATTGTTCCAACTAGATCATCAGAGTTGCTAATGGAAAAAGGATTCGAATGTCTTAGGTTTCACATTGGCCAAGGGGATCCCTATCATAACATCACATTGAAGGATATTCCTTTCAAAACTTTACTAGTCACCCCTACTTTATTCAAATCCAAGGTTCTTTTGCGATTCAAAGCATGTGGAAGGTATAAGAGGTTATTAAATTCTTTATAGATTGGAAGGAGCCGACACTTCAAATGAGCCTTTCATTGAACTCCCATTATATCTAGTGGTCTTCACTTGTGTGTGAAAATTTAATTCTCCTTGTTTCTTACCTTGTAGGATCTATCCAATAATGATTTATGTGGTGAATGATTTGGTGGTTGCTCAGACTTGAACCTAGAATCCATGGCTTGATTTGAAGTTCAAGTTCCACCTAGCCAAGCAAGATAAGATTGTTTTGTATTGTATACAAAGTTTCATTATTGAGCATTCTTCTCTAGATATTGGCTTCCCTATACCAAGAGATTGGTGGAGACATTAGGAGTGGGCCAAGGCCATGTATTTTATCAAATATAATCCTACCATGGGATATAAGTGGCTCTACTCAAAGCCATCCTTAGATGGACGACTAAATAATCCTTGGAGATTAAATTCGTAAAAGAAAACTTGCCTTTTTAAGCTTTAACATATCTAGAAACTTATTTTAGAACCTAAAAAGACACGTTTTTCCTAGTGTTTTTCATATAGGTTGTCCCCTTAAATAAAATATTAACTTACCTGGAAATTCATATCCGGCGGTTTACAAATAATTTAAACCCTTAAATCATTTTCTTGGTTCATCCTACTAGCCAAATTTGTCTATGCACGGATAGAGTATGTATGCAACAATACACCCCTACCTCCTTATCTTGGTAAGTTGCTTTGATCAACCATTTGCTATTATGGGCCCTAGATTCCATTATACTTGGTTCCTTATTAGGGTTGGGGTTTTATTCTGAGTGTGGACAAGAGAAATTGTGGTCTATTTATTTATACTATTGTGGAAGTTTGAATTGTGCTAACCTACCTTTGGAGATTCAGGTACAATCATGCAAAGTGTGCTTCAAGGTGGAATATCTACAACAACTTATAGATTATTGGCAAGAGGCCCCTTGTGACTATGAACCATGTGCTCCCTAACCAAGACATTTCTCTTTCCAATGCACCTTCTCAACTTGCCTTAGTAGTTTTTTAGTGAGCAAACCTCAACACCATTTGTTTTTTGTTTTTTGGTACATGCTTATCTCATAAATGGTTCAAAGGATGACTAATCCCTTGTGCCCATAATTTGGATGTAGAGTAGGTTTGAGCCCTCCCAATGTATGTTTCTTGCAAGGAAGCTCATTTATAACAATATCACCAAGTTGGAGAAGTCAAGAATTTCAAATGCACTGAAGTGGACTGTTTTCTTGATTTCTCTTGTAATATTTATTGCACCACCGTGCTCATTCTTGGATTGGAGTTTGGGTGATTGACCATCAAACTTCAAATAGACATAAAAATATTCTCAAAGACAAAAGTATTAAACTGGTTGGTTCCAATGTTTATTTAAGTGGCACCATTTCAAATCTCAATGTATAATATTTAGAGGCTTGAAAGTTTGACCCTTTCACTTGATGCAAATAACACTTCATCTTTGATACTGGAAAGTATTATTGAATGATTATTCCTAGTGTTTCAGTTTTATTTTTCAATTTTGTTACATAACATTTTATATAATGTATCAACTTTTCTTAGTCAAGGCAACCTAATAATTTTATAATTTTTTGTTTAAGTTTAATATAGTTTAACTTCACAACATGAATACTATGCATTTAGAGACTATAGTTAAGTTTTTTTGAAATCTCATATTCCATAGCACTAGCAATAGTGCTTGATCATATAAAGTTGATGATAGATGCATATGAATGGTCAAAATGAACCTATTCATTAGTCCAATGTAATGGTCCTCTCTTAATGGTTTTAAAGAGATAATAAAATTAAAAAATGTAAAAGTGGTTAAATAGATTATTCTTCACAAGTCAAGCTAGACAAAAGTTAGTCATAACACTAAAAAGCAAAACGAGGAAATGTCATGTAATAAAGAATTTATTTGTACCGTGAAACCCACTAAACAATAGAATAAAAATCTAGCCCCTCTTTTGTATGAGACAAAGACACTTATTACTAATAATAACTACTCTTGGCATTTGAGGGAAACAATTCTATTTTTTTCTATCTATCCCATATTTATCTATCCCATAATTGAAGGGGACAACCTTTTAGTAAAACTTTGACCCATGTTTGTGAAATACTTGTAAATTTATATTTAGGCACCTTATATTAACTTTGCTTAAACATGCAATTCATCTTTCCTTGCAAGGTCATAAATAAAAGGAATGATGCCCCATTATGATGCTAGATTTCACCAAACTCTTAAACTAGAGAAACCCTTTTTATTAATGTTTAATGTAGTTATAAATGTAGGTAAATAGAACACTGAAAATGATGTTTCAAATAAGAAATGATGATGCAAGATAACTCCATGAAGAACAATTTTGTTCTTGTGATTTGTACAAGGCTAACTATGCCACCTTCATGAGATTGAATCAGAGGAGCATTACATTTTTTGTTATCCAATATGTTATGGAATTTGAGGGATGTTATATTGTCCTTTAAAGGAGTAAAAACATTACCTTTTCCATTTTGTTAGGTATCCAAAGTAGAGATACCCAGATTTTTTATGAAAGATACATGATATCGATAAGGACCTTATATAAGTCTCAGTACTAGGCCATAAGGTGCACATAATTGTAATCCTAACACGATCTTCCCTTTTTGGCTAGCTAATAATATGTCACCTAGCCATCATCATGTGGGACACCACCATGGGCATGATATGATGTAGTATGGGGGATCAAAAGAATAAAATCACAACACTAAACTGGCCTCAATACACATGCTTAAGTAGAGTTTTGGTTTGATCCATCCCTTGGAGCCCAAGCCTTCGCAACGAGCTTGTACGCCAAGCCTATGTAGGTTTTATTGAGGATGGCATTAGGATATGGTTACAATTTAGTCAATACAATAATAAATAGAAAAATTGGTATCAATAGTGATGCATCTTTTTTACCTTTTTTGTATAACTTGATTCTCCATGTTCTCGAACACTTTTTTCCTTCAAATTTTTATGAGATATACTTTGGTGCATTCTCTATATAACTATTTTTGTCTTGAGGTGTGATGAATTCAAAATGATGTCATGGGTGAATGATTGAATATTGATGTGACTTAAAATAAGATTTTAACTTGGAAATATTCATTTTATTTCAAAATGTAGGCCAAAGCTTTTTGATAGTAATTTTAGAAACATAAAATTATTAAAAATGACTTGTACATAAATTACTTTTATGAACCTTTTATGATAACTAGTTTTTCAAAAATTGAAGTCTACAAACACCACTGTTATCTCCACTACTCACCGAGACATCCCTCCCATTATATGTTTCTTTTATTGTGAAAGGGAGTAGTCTAACGCTTTGATGACCGAGCATCCTTCATCGAGTCCCACATGATTCCCACAGATTTGTCGGACTATTCAATAGTTTCATTAACCTATTACCTCTCTACTCGGAAGCTTGCACAACCTTGTTCCCGGCCTCTTTAATTCTTGAAACAAGCACATTCTATAAACGTCCACTTCGTAATCTCCTTACTCTCATTGCACTCTATCCAATTCAAAATTTTATCATGGTGGTTCCGTCGAGGGAATTTATAAGCTAAAGAGAACTCATAGATATTCATGCATCATCACTATTTATGGATCATCATCAATAGAGATCAAGCCTTTATGCATGAGCATAAATTAAAATATTTGTTTAGCCACCTCCTCTTTTGCAACAGAAGAAGAGAAAGACACATCACCTCACTGTTATCACAACAAAACACTGAAAATCTATTACAAATTCATATATAAAATATACTTACAGGAATATCAAGCTTTGCGTTGTCCTCATCTTGGTGTGAAATGAGACTATTATCATAGTTTTTGACAACATTCATTTCCTCATGGCCAATTTCAATCTTGTTTTTCTTTTTATTCTCTCTAACTGTGGAAAATACCTTGGAATAGTCTTTGGGCATTGTTGAACTCTCCTAGTCACCAAACTCAGGCACTGCCATGAATGAATAAATGACCCTAAATTCCGAAACATAATTTTTATCACTCCCCATTCTTATCAATAAGAAGCCACAACCAATTGGAAAAAACAAAAAACCCAAAAGAAAAGCTACATAGATACCAAAATCACTAACCTAATCTGAGAGTTGAAGACTGTTGCTTAAAGAGAGATTTTTTTGGCCTCAAATGCAAAGCTTCCATGAATGAAAATGATGAAAAAGAGCAGGAAAGATTGCTCCTATATATCTAAGAGGAGTGAACGTGGTGGTTTTATTGCTATTTCTGTGAAAGCTGCCATGGATTTGGGCGTTATTAAACACATTGAATAAGCGTTATACCAATTATTTATTAAGCATATTATTAAACGTATTTGGGCATTATTAGATGTATCGAAACATTTATTAATCGTTATCGTACTTCGGATTATTATTTAATCCACCGAAATTGTTCAAATGGCATATTTAGTTGTTGTTGGAATTTTATAATCAGGGTTCCCACGGGTAGTCCAGGGCAAAAAATCCATTTCTGCAATAAAAATTTAAATTTCAATAATTAAAACCAATTTCAAATGGTCTCACCAAATTTGAGAGAAACTCACCCTAAAAATGAAAATCATCTCTACTTTAGGAAACTCCTCTCACAGCTCTTGAATTTTGTTGAATTAGGTGAAGGGGAGCCAGATGTTTAGTTCTTTCGCCCAAGAGAAATAATTTATTGTAGTTAAATTTTACTATGCATCTCAGTAGCTTTGGATAGATCCTTTGATCTACACTTTCCCTTCAGATTGGAGTGAGTTCCAAAGCTTGTCGCCATTGTAGGCATGTTTATGAGGTTAATTCAAGGGATTTGCTTCAATGTTGTTCTAAATATGGTCTTGGATGAAGGTTTGTGGGGGATAAATTAACCAGAAATGCTACTCTTTATAACTAATTTGCTAAGAGAGAGTAATTATAATTTCCAATTTTGAATCAAATAAGACTGATGCTTCGCTTCTTGAGTTCATTATGCATTGTTTAGTAATTAATTTTTTAAGCGAGAGTAATTATAATTTCCAACTTTGAATCAATCAATATTATGATGCTTCGCTTCTTGAGTTCATTATGCATTGTTTAGTAGCTTGAAAAACAAGATTTAATTGCATGATTGAGCATCCATGCCTTTTCAATTAGTTTTGTTGATTTTGCATTTTCTCCTCTCCTTTCTTTAAAAGAGAAGGGAAATGTTTGAGCTTCCATATTTGGCTTCCCTATGAGCATCAAGCTCATTTATTTTGCCATGCCAAACTATGTATTTTAAGCTCTCTCATTGAGCTTGGGCATGCTGATTTTTTGTTTTCTTGAAAATGCTATTTTCAACAGTCTCTTTTAGCATGAATATTTTTTCTCCCAACACTTGAATCTTTAAAAATAATCTTTTCAGTGTTTTTAGTTCTCTCTTTTAGCATGCATTTTTTTTCTCCCAGGTCTTATGGAATCCTTTAAAAATACTCTTTTCAACCTCCTTGGAAAGAATCAAGAGGTTACTTTTCTCACAATCACGTACTCATAACAAGTTAATGGATTTCCAGTTGAGCATAAGCATTCATTTTCAGGTTTCTTTACTTTTATTTTTTAAATCTACCATTAACTCTTTTTTTCTTTTTTCTTTTTTTTTGGCTTTTTCATACAAGTAGATATTTGTGTTTCACACAATATAATATATGGTATGAGGTAAAAATGTAACCAGGTATAATATCCTGGATTCATAAATAGAGCTAAATTTTAGAAATATTTCTGATTAGTTAAAAGTTGGTATTCTTAAGATGTAAGAAAACAGGTTAATGGTTCAAGATATGAAGAGATTTGGGACATGTAGAAGTCTACTCCCTCAGGGGCTATCAACTGGTTATTACAGGTGGCCTAGCTTTCCTTGAATAAAAATGATGGGTTGGTGTGGTTTCTGAGGGTAATAATTCCACTTGCATTTAGAAAGCAATCATAGATGATTGTCCTAATTGCTACTATTACAACTAAATTATGATAAACTTTATGACTTTTAAAAAAAATTATGAAATAAATTACAAGAAACATAAATAATTTTACCCAAAAACTCAAACAAAAAAAACTTAAAAAAAAACCTATTTTATGCAAATTGGTGTAACTAACATCTTAAAGATACACATGACCATGACCAGACAAAGCTTCATAAACTATTGCATATAAAATTAAGGTTTGACATTTGAACTACAATGGCAAGTGAATTTGAAAGTTGCCCTTCCATTTTAAATTTTGTATTTATGTTGATTTCTGTTTTGTTCTGAAGGGGTTAGGCGGCCTAAAATTTATCGGTCAAAGATTGAAGAGAAATATGTCCCTTAGATAGGAGGCAACGAAGAATTCACAAAATTTGTTTGAAAAGCTTAATTTTGGTAGCAATGAAGAAGAACTAAAAAAAATTGCTTGTGAAAGATGGTTTGAAAGGAAATTTTCTTTTACAGAATGTGTTTGTTTCAAGATTGAAAGAGGCCAGAAAAAAGGTTACAACTTTCCCAGGCTTCACAGTAGAGCTGTAATAAGTTAACCAAACTGTTGAATAGTTCGACGGATCTGCGGGGATCTCGTGGGACCCAGTGAAGGATGATTTCCAAGATGGGGATAGATGGGGTCAGAGGATGAATAGTCCGAAGAATCTACGGGGATCCCATGGGACCCAGTGAAGGATGCTTACCAAAATGGGGATGGGTGGAGTCGTAGGCGTTGACAGAGTAGTCTAACGTCGGGAGAAATCGTCGAAGCGTTAGATTACTCCCTATTTAACTATGTATGGAGAACTAATAGCTTACCAATTATACATGCATCAACTATCTATATATAATTGTTTATTTAGAATTCGGAATGACAACTACAAAATCAATTTAGACAGTACATTTGTCTAATCCTTCTGCAATCTAGGAAAAACATACTTGCTACTCCACCACAAATTCTAAAATATAAACACTCGTGTAAAAGGCTATCACAACAATAAAATCCATCTTTTATCACCACAAGTTAGCACCACTTATAGTTTATGTTGTTTAAGTGGTGCTATACAATTTCTTTATAGGAAATTATGTTTTCACTCATGTATTTTAAGAGAAATGCCATGTTAGTAAGTACCATAATGTAGTGATAATAATTATTTGTCGCATGTACATGTACATGTATGATTTATTTATGATGATTATCACCATAAACAAAAGCATTTCACAAATAATTATTTGATATATAATTTAATTTAATAATTTATAAAAATAATTATTCAAATAATAATCAAGACCTTTATGAGTTTTCGCACCACAATCCAAACATATTAAATTTCTTATTTTTACACGATTTAAACAAATGAATTCACATGATTCAATTCAATCAAATTATTAATTTTTAATACTATTTAGAAAATAAATACTTAGGAATATTAATATTGACAAACAATAAAGATACCATTTTTTAATTATAAATATTATAAAGTAGCAATAAAAATTAGAAATTATAACTCAAGAAATTGGATCCCTCTTGGTGCTTGATGGATCCAAGTTTAAGATGGATCTTTGATGGTTAGTTTAATTCCATGAGTTAGCTCTGCTTATATTTTATGGTGTTAATAAAGGATATTAGCACCACTTACATTATAGTGGTGATAGTATTTGTTAATCTTATTGGAAATGATATTCCACATCATATATGTTAATTAAAGAATGATATATGATACTTTGACATTAAATCATGCTATAATGACTTCAGGATGAACTCACCTTCTAACTAAATGTAGGATCACTTAATTAGGATGCTAACTCAAGTGCCATCATGCAATCATATATATTTATATCTTATCTTTACTGCATGGTCAACTTGTGCTAACTTTAATTTATTTACCATATCATATTTATACTAAGAAAATTTGTCAGATCATATTATATTACTCTTGAACCAAATGATCATATGCTAAAGTAATTCACTCTAGAGGTGGCCAATCTCTAAAGGATATTTAATAGCATCCAATGGCCATAGTTAGTAAATACATCACACAACATTAATGCTTCAACATGCAAAGCATCAACTTTACACTAGAGGTCCATCTCAACACATGAGGATCCAACTTGACACACAAGTCCTTATCCTTTTCCAACAATATTGTACAACATCATCACTTTGACATATCAAAGTATTCACATCAACACATGAGGAATATCCTTTTATATTGAAGGATTACTCATTATTGAGTCCAACCCAAGAATTATACTCCAAGTTCCCGAGTCCAATTTAGGCTCCCTACCTCAACACATGAGGCCCAATCCTGATTGCACAAGATGGTCTTAGAGAACGACTCATGATGCTATGAATTTAACACTCCCTCTTAACGAGGGAGAAATTTTCTTCCATGCTAAGCGTGTCTTGAAAGTACCCATACTTCATCACTGACAGAGGATTTGTTAGCATATCCACAATCCTCTCATCACAAGAAATGTACTAAAATTTTACTTCACCTTTCAGGACCATGCCTTTGATGAAGTGATACTTCATTTCAATGTCGATTTTTATTTTGTATTACTATCTGCAATACAGTTTGCTTCTGCAGTACTAGCCGCAATACACTCATCTTAAATGGAGTTGGTATACGCAAGTAACTTTAGCTCACCACTGTAGATATCTATGAGTCCATAAGAAAATGTACCTCAAAGGTACCTAAGCACATGATTAGTAGAAATCCAATGTCTATGACTAGGCTTAGACGTTAATCGACTCAAAACAAAACATATAACAGGTCTAATATGTATCAAACATATTAAGGAACCAAAAAGATACCTATTCATGGTAGCATCCACTGGATTCGATCCATAATCCGACTCATGTAGTTTACATAAAATGGAAACCATCAGAGTAGTCATGGATTTGCAATCCATCATACCAAACCTTCGCAGCACACCAAATGTGTAATTGCCTTGCAAAAAGAAAATCTCATATTTTTTTATTATCAATATTCAACACTTGCTTTCTGCTTGTCAACTTCTAGAATCTTCTATGGTATAGAGAAGTTCTCTATGAGATTTCCATTCTCTGTGGTGTTCTCCAAGGCTTGACCACTTTCAAAGTGGTTTCATTTTTCTTTTGTTATCCCTTGTCACCCTACTAGCCAACTGAATGGCTATCTGAACTCTCCAAGAGGTTGATTTCTCCCTGATAGTCTTGACTATAAATCACTCAAGTATCTGATAGTCTCTAAGATCTTGAACTAGTATTTTAGGTCTATTGATAGTCTTCAAATTTTCCCCAAAAATATTGATTATAACTCTACTCATGAATGTGTGCATTCTACATTAACTACAAAATCCCCTGGTTGTTTATACTACAACCCCTGTCCGTGTCATGTATCTTGACTAATCGACATCTAATTCAAGTATACTTCCATGACTAATCTAAGCTATGTACTACTAAGTGGCTTACCCGATACATGGCTTAATTGATCCATGTACCATTACATAGTTGATCTGAGCCATATACCATTATATGGATAACCTGAGCCATATACTACTATATGGCTAACCATTGCCTGATCCATGTACCACTGCATGGCTTACCAGTTGGGAGAATTCCTGAACCATGTCCACATGACTAACTAGTGGGGATTTTATCTATCTATTGCTTTCTATGGGAAAACACCAATACTCCCTCTCAACTAGAGGATTCATTATGTACTAAACCAAGCTTGTCCCGAAAGTACTCAACTTTACTTTGGACAGAGGCTTAGTAAGTATATCGACAATCTCCTCATCTATGGATATGAACTATATTTGCACTACTCATTGGAAAGTTAACTGTGAAGGTCCTCTTTCATATTTTTGGTGTGATGTGATGAAGAGGAATTAGACATTACCCTTTTTATATTTATGTATAAAGTGAGTTATATATAAATAAAATGATGTTTTGTACTTTATAGAATGGGCCCTCACTTAAGTTATTACTTAATAATTAAAGTGAATTAATTATAAAATGTGGGCACATTAAATGATGGCCCTTGATTTTGTAAATGTATCTCAACCTTATATTAGGTGGTTATATAGGTGGTTACAAATTTTAAAGTATAAAACAAGAGAGAAAGGACAAATTGATCACACCATTAATGGAGCGAGAGAGAGAGAGAGAGAAGAAGAAGATTGAGGAGAAGGAAGGAATTCCCTAGAGGACTGGCATGAATCCCAAGGAGATGAGCAACATATTTCCCAAGGCAGTCAGAACCGTATGACAACTAGTCTGACAATTATCTTACAACACATGTGTGGGTACATTTCCTGAGGTACTATTTGTTGCATTAATTGAAGGCCGATAGGTCGTACTACTGCAATCAATTATGTCATGTATGGCATGATTTTTGAGGTAGGAAGGTACCATAAAAAGTACAACCGTATAGTGCACGTGTGGAGGTCGTACAACTGTTAATGGGCATGAAAATTGAGGGTATTTTTTTGTTGTTCCAGTTTGGGTATTTTTGTCAATGAGGGTTGAAGGAATGATTTCATGTGTAGATGGAATATTTTTGAGTATTCTTCATAATAATAATTTTCTTCTTTCTAGGGTTTTCCCCAAGATTTAAGGTTTTTCCCGGTCTGTTGACCAAAATATCTTTGTTTTCATGTGTGAATGGTTACTTCAGTATTTGAGAATATCTTGAATATAGTGGTTTTTATTTCAACTTTATGAGTAAAATTTTAATCATAAATCCTATACATTCAAGTGTTTGATAGAATGTGTGAATGAAAGTTTCATATTAATGTCATTTATTTTCTTCACTCCTTTCTGCATTGTCTTGGATATAATTGAATAGTAATCTTTTGAATCCTTGTTACTTTTTATTTGGATGCAATACGCTATGTATGGAGCAATATCCATGATGTGTTCTTTCTCATCCACTATACTAGTCAGATTCCATATATCCTTGCATATTTATTTCTCTATCCGAGACATATCTATGTCCATATCCAATCGTACCATGTAGGTAAATTAACACATTCTTTGTTTTATATGTATATGTATTGACTATAAAACATATATCTGACCTAGTGCTAACTAGGTAAATCTAGGATCTACTCAACTATGTGTCAGATCCTTGAAATATGAAGAAGAAACAACTTTATATTTTTCATCGTATCTGTGGCCATGGAATTACAGTCCATCGTCCCAAATCTCTTCGGGATATCTATTGTCTATTTTTCTTGACTGAAGAAAATATCATTTAGTTTCTTCCATGCCTCTAATTCCAAGAATCATGCCTAGATTCTCAAATATTTTAATATGCTTCATTATGTATATGAGAACCATGCATATCTCCTCTTTGAAATAGGTTCATAGACTTGTTCTGTAGGATCTAGAGAATCTGAGAACACTTTTGAATTCTCCCTCTCAACATCTGAATGGGGAGAACCAAAATCTGGGTCCTCCATCATGGGACTATCATTCTCCTCCATGTATGTATCACAATGAATATATTTTTATTACTTGAATGTGACATATTCATGGAATGTCACATCTCTATTGACTTTAACGCGACTTTCACCTAGTACCTATATTATGTAGGCTTTGGATGATTTGCAATAACCAACTAGGTTTACCTTCTTTACGAATGGATCCATATTTTTCCTCTTCTCTTTGAGGATATGTGATCATAATGAATCACATTCAATACTTGTCGTTATCTACTTGTAGGTCATAAGATATGGTATTTCCTACAATTCAAAACAAATCAAGTGATTAATAACCTTGCATGATCATGAAATTCAATCATATGAATATTCCAATGAAATGACAATAGTTCACACAATCATGCAAACATTTTAACCAATGTTTTAACATAACCTCCATTCATATATCATGGAATGTTATGCAACATTATATGCTACTTACTCAATCATAACATGTACTACATGAGATTTATTATTTTTCAATTAAAGAAAACTATAACATATGCTCATCATGTTATACTATAACATAATTCGTAGTTCAAGGAATACATATATCTGCATATAACTATAATGAAATATATTAAAAAACATTCAGATCTGACATACAAGAGAAATAAAAATACAAATACTTATCTTTAATTGTTTTGTAGGCTCCCTCTTGATCTCTGCTTCCTTGCAGAGATAAATGGAGTCCTTAGATATTGATCTTCTTTCTTGACAGAAGATCACTGCATTTTAAATTTTAAAATTTGGTTTCTTGCAAGAGGTATCTAATCTTTACATGGGTGAAGGAATCCTAATGCATAATATATCCTCCTTGTTTCTTTTCTATCATATGCATTCGTTTGAGTAGTTTCATCTTCTATAGAAGTAGAATCATGGAATATTCCTTTTCCTCTTTGATTTACTTGGCACTCCTTTGCATAATGGCCTTTATTGTTGTAGTTGTAGCATATGATCTTTGAATTGTCAAATTATTTGTTGTATACCTTCTTCTTTGGATGAGAAAGAATATTTTTTGAGAGAAGTGTTTCTTTCCTCTCTTCATCCTTTCCTAAAGAGTAAGGTTTTATTATTTAATGGTGGTAGTATTTATTTGGATTCATCCTTCCTCTTGGAGGAAGTCATGCTAGAACCTCTCAAAGTTAGGTTGTACCTATTAGGAATTAACAAAGACCAAGAATGTCTCCCATGAGGATGTGATACCATCAATATTGGTTTGAATGAGACCATCTTCATCCACCACTATTCCAATTCTAGTAAGTTGATCTCTTACCTAAGAGATATTTGTGAAGAATAGGCTGTTGTCTTGTCCTTCTCCATCTTTGGGTTCTGAAGATTTTTTTTCAATGCCCTCATTTGATTTGGTGCCTTCTTCTCATACATATTTTCCAATGTATAAAAAAATTCCTTTGTGGTCTTCAAAGGAGTAATCATGAGCATAAAGTTATCCTTGACCAAATCATAGATGATCTATTTGGCTTTAGCTTGGTTCTTCTTGAAGGTAGTGCACCCTGAATTAGATGTAGGATCCTCCGCCACATTGGATATGTATCCATCCAGGTCATGTTCTTCTAAGATGCTCAGAACCCTCTCCTTCCAAGTGTTGAAATTCAAAGTTCCTTCAAGTTGGTCTTTCGATCTTACTAAGATTGATGTCATTGTCTTCAAGTATTGTGCTCAATTTCTTAGGATCTACACAGACTCAATATTTCTTGTCAAAAATGAGCTCCTTCATGCCCTAAGATCTAATAGGGATCACACACAAATATGGTTCCACTTATTAGTGCCATTATATAAATCCAAAACATAAGTCCAAAAAGGAAATCTATAACGCATATGTGTTATAGATGGTTTGGTTCGAAAAACCCAATCCTAAATCTGAAGCTAACACTAGTTACAATATATCACAAGTGTGATATACTGCACTTGTGTTTTGTATGAGTTAAAAATATCAAGTGTGATATATCGCAAGTGCGATTCTAAAAACTAAAACAAAAAAATAAAATAGAGGCCCGCGGCCTTTATTTTTTTATTTTACATTTCAGGTCGCAAAGAACAGAGGCACGATAAAAAGGAAAGGTGTTTTGGATTGGAAGCAATTTAGAGGGTGAATTTTGAAGGTGGATATTGACAAGGTGGATTGCAATGGAAGGCAAGTCACCGTATTGTTTTGAATTGCTTTGATTTTTCGTTTTTAATTGTTAATTTAATAAATGTTTAATTAACACAAACAATGAAATATTAATTCATTTTGGAATTTGTTGTTTTTATATTAACAAATAACACTAATCTTGAAGCAAGTTTCCATAACCAAACCATTGATAACTGAAACCCAAACCCAAATCCAAACACCGAACACATGGAGGAGGAACATGCTAGGAATTTGGAAATTTTTGCTCGTTTGGGTGCATTGAGACCCCTTAGTTCAATTTTTAGAGGGGGGGGGGGGCACATAAAATAGTCATTGGGAAAGGCACTAGATAACATAATGAATACAATTTCCAATTCCCAGGGAGCATTGTACAACATTAACTCCTATAGGTATTCCTAGAGGAAATACTATTCCACTAGGATGAGCTACAAAGATGTAAAGAAATTAAAGATAACAAAAGACCAAAATTTTTCACTATTTCGGGACCCTAGCACTGGATTGGTTCCTCCCACTAGTTGACCACACATTTCTATAGGCTGGTGCATAGAACCAAATATTAAATCAAACTGGATGGATTAGTGGTACATCTTCTTCGTTGAAGACCCTCATGGGAATAGAGACATCCCATTCTATTTCTCAAGGAAATTGTATGCTTAGTTTATCTTGGGTAAAAATGTAAATTAATTTGATATTTTAGAGTTCCAGGGGGTAGGACATGGGATTCCCCAAGATAGGCAAGGGGAAAGGACTGAACCAAAATGTGTGCGGCGTTCTCCATGCACACCAAACTCCCCTCAATTATATCCTCCTGCAAGTCCCATGATTGATGACACACATGAGGGTGATTCCATGAAGATGGGTAACACTTTTTGGCCAAATTTGGCGATCAAAACCTGATTTTTTACTCATGTGCTAGATAGAAGCCCTCAAAACGCATA
>LPNX010266806.1:97084-144901 GCA_001517045.1 Pseudotsuga menziesii
TTAATTTATTAAAAATAAAACTAAAGAACTAATAAAGAAACATGATATATATATATATATATGTGTGTGTGTGTGTGTGTGTGTGTGTGTGTGTGTGTATTTGATTTTTAATAAAAACTTTTATATTATTTTTAAACTTTGTTTTATTTTAAAGTCGAAGTTAAAAAATAGGTGTTGATCAAAAGGTTTTTATTTTATTTAGATTAAAAATTTTGTATTTTAAAAAACTAATATTAAAACAAAAAACATTGTAAAACTAAAACTAGTATATAGATTTATTCATTAGTTTATTATATTTTTTTATATTTGTTTATTTGTTTATTTATTTTATTTTCTAATTATTCATAGGTTTAGAAGAAACTTAAATCCTAATGCATTTTTATTCCTAGTATGACTAGAAAATTGATTAAAAGAAAAATAAAAAGGAAAAGAGACCAAAATTTTCATAAATGAAAGATTAAAACTATTTTTTAATCCCTAACAAAATTAAAAAAGAAATATTAATTTAAGACTGAAGTATAAAGTTTAACAAATAAAAACATTAAAACAAATTAAAGCAAAGCATCCTATATGGTAATTTAAAAAAAAACTAAAACATACCTCTTTACTTTAATTAAAAACTAAAGATTATTTACATAAAATGGAATTTCCAATGTAACCATTTGTCTAACAAAAGTAAACAAAGATTATATTTTAATTCTAAAAAACTAAATCTAGAATATACAATAATATGAAAGATTAAATGTTGAAAATGTGAATAAATAAAATAATCTAACTTGATACTTACTTGGAACCATTGTTCGACGCAGCCCTCGTTTGCATGATGATCACCCGACATCCCTTCTTCATCCTCCTCTATTTCTTTCTCGCATGCTTATTCCTTGTCAGATGTATAGACTTTAGATGTTGGTTCTTCCTTTGCTTCTAGAGGAGTGGTTGCATTTTTAATTGCAGTCAAGATCTCCTCTTCTTGAGAACAGGAGATCCTAGCTTTTGCAAGGATCTCAGTGAGTAATTCCAAACTTACGCTCATCAAATCAAATACTTAAAAAAATGAAAAACAAGTACATGACAAATGCAAAAACAATTCGAAATGGGTTAGTACAAACTGAGTGCAAAAACCAGAAATTAGAAGTGCACAAAAATCTGTACAAAACAAAAATGAACAAAATTGAAAACAAGTTAGTATGAAATAAAGGTGCCTAAAAATGAAAGCAATCAAAACTAAAAAGGGAAAATTTGCGTAAAAACAAACTCGCATTTGCAGAAAATGAAAGAACACTCTTGCAGAAAAAGAAAAATACTTTGCAGAAAAATAAACACACTTGTGAAAACAAAAGAACAACAAGGCTTTGTGGCACCCCACTATAGTGGATCCGTAGGTTCTTACCTCTTGTCTTACTGTTCTCCCCTCTGCCTTGTTGTGTAATGTAAAAGTAATCTATCTATCTATCTAAAATCTGATCCCTTTTAGCACCTCTCTGGAAACAAGGCCAAAATGTTGGTGAAAAAACATTAAACAAATTACAACATATATCCAACGATTTAATTGTCAACCTAGAGAGAGCGTAAAATTGTGAGGTATAGACAAAATATATGCAGAGGCAGAGTATTGCTAACTTATTCTACAACTGAAATTGAATTAAACTTGCAAAAGCAGGAAATGACATGAAAAGAAATCTAAAACATGAAATTGCATGAAATAAACTGACACAATAGGATTTGAACCCGAAATTCGACGTCAGAATCCGAAATCATCCGACATTTCGTACGGATGTGTCGGACAGCAATCACTGAAAATAATGTTGAGAAAAAAAGATTTATAGTATCGTCGAATATCCGACACATAGGCGTAAGATATCCGACCCCTAGAGTGTCGCATATCCGACCCTTAAGTGTCGGATCTTCGACGGTTAGTTGTTGAAAATCCGATGGGAGGGTGTCATATAACTGACGGCATGGAAACCCAATAGTGTTGGATGTCTTACCCCTGGGCGTCGGAGATCCAACGGAATGTATAGGTTTTTTTTTTTTTAAATGTTTGGTTTACATGATTTTAAATTTATGGTCCCATACTTTCAACGGTAACTATGTTTAAGGTGTCGAATATCTGACGAATGGCCATTATAAATATAAATTGTTTTAAACACTTTGACATGTTTGTTGTAGAAGCGATGGATGATTTGCAAAAATTATTTGTTCATCGAAGAACGTTTTCAAGAATTGTTTTATTCTTCAACAGGGGGTTGTGGGAATTTTCTTTTTTCATCGATAGACAGTTTGCTGGGAATTTTTTATTCTTCGACTTCTCTCCATTTGACAAATTGTTGATGCGTGGAACTTGATTTTAAAAAAAAACTGGTTATATTCATTAATTAAGTTCATGACAAAATGTCAAAGAGATTAAATATTATGGATCCAAATGAAGACAACCGGCAGTTGCTTGCTAGACTATGGGATGCAGCGAAACGAAGGGGTGATGGAAAATGTTATTGTCTATGTACTCAATGCAGGGGATTTAAGAGGAGAAGAATATTTATCTGAACAGCCACACAAAACATTGCAGGGGACATGGACATGCTGAGGGGGGGAATGAATATCGTCCATTTGTAGGTTTAGCATTATAAAGTTTATTATATTCGTTTTTTTTTGGTAATTGTATGTATTATTTTTATTTTTCATATATTAATGTATATCTACTGATGTTTCCATGTATTTATATTAAAGGAAAGACACCCTACAACATATCGTCCAAAGGAAGTGCTTTCAAAACAAGTTCAGGAGTAGGATCATGGAGCGTGTATGTTTAATGGAGAACACGTGAATGATCATATTGAACAAGATGATCATGCCGATAATATAATTGAAGATGATGGTACAAATACATTGATCCATGATTCATTTAATGTTAGAATGGATGATGATGATGACGTTGATAATGAAAATGATGATGACTTTGATGATGTTCACGATATACCTTTTCTCGATAAGAGATATGAACCCCTTTATGAAGGCTCCAAAACAAATCTTCTCTCTACTATATTGTTGATAATGAACTTGAATGTTATCAATGGTCTTTCAAACATTGTAATCACATGGATGCTAAGGTATGTAAAATAATCCATCACATATATAGGATCGTGATAAAGGTTATTTGTATTCCTCTAATAATTGTATTGTTAACTCATTATTGATCATCGTATGGATGGAGCATGTTTCGTTAATATTATTTATTTATTACATTAACAATTTTTTTTTATTTTTTTGTAGCTTGATAGATGAATTTTTGTTACCACCATCAAATATTTTACCTCGCACATATCGATATTTATCTTCCATCATGAAAGAGATTGGAATGCATTATGAAGCAATTCATGCATGCCCCGATGACCATGTTATATATTATAATCATCATGAATTTGCAACAGAATGTTTGGAATGTCATGTAAGTATATATCTTACATATAAATTAACAAAAAAGGTGCCTTAGAAGGTTCTTCGTTATATTCCCATCATTCCACGTTTGCAACAACTGTTCAGGTGCAAAAACATAGCGCAATTTATGGATTACCATACCAGGAACAGAAGTCAAGATGATGTTATCCGAATGCCTGCAAATGGTTTTTATTTTAGATATATGGAGGAAAAGTGGCCTCACTTTAAAGAAGAACCACATAATCTTAGGATTTCTTTGGCAGCAGATGGTGTTAATCCATTTACAGAGACGAAATCCATTTACACGGCATGGCCTATTTTTGTTATAAACAATAACATTCCTCCATGGTTGTCAATAAAGAGGGAGCACATAATGTTGTTGATGATTATTCCGGGTTTTTTTGTCGAAAACTGTTTTATTTATAATGTAGTTGTGGCATCTCATTTGTCGTATTATGTTTCTTAATTTCATATATATATCTATTATTTTACTCTTCTGCATGGTTTATATATCTTAATGGCTCTCATAATGATATATTTTATATGTACTTCAAATGAATTAGGTAAGTTCCAAGTCAAAGATATGAATGTATACATCAAACCTCTTATAGATGAGCTACTGAAGTTATGGAATGGCATAACTATGTATGACGTATCTAGACCAATATGACAAAGGCAATTTCAATTCCATGCAATGGTTGTATGGACAATACACGATGCCCTTAGGTTAACTTCATTATGTGGTTTGTAATTTTAAGTTCCACTTTAATTGCATTTAATGATATGGAGTAGTTAGAATAGTTTATATATGAATATATTTGACATAGATATTCCATATCTAAATATTGTAGGTCTTCAGACAAAGGGTAAATTTTCATGTCCAGTTTGTGGTCCTAAGATAAAATCTTATTGTTCAAAAAGCTTAAGAAAGGAGGTGTTTGATGAGTATAGGAATTTCCTCTCTAAGAATCATAGGTATAGAACAACTGAAAGAAATACTTTCAATGGGAAGCAAGAGACTGCATTAAAACCACGGAGTATGACAGCTCATGTTTGGAATATTCAATACAATATAAATCGTCGGCATGGTACGTATGGATCATCGTATATGAATTGCTATGTATTTCAATTTTTATTGTGAGTTGTTTGCTGTAGCGGCCGTATTTGATTTATGATGTAATTTATTAATTATAAACTAATATTCATGATTTCCATCATGATCATGAAGGCATTAATGGGCTTCCACAAGGAATGAAAAGTTATCTTATTCAATTCAGCAGGTTGCCCTACTAGAGCACCTACAAATTGCTCATTTGTTTGATACAATACATATTGGAAAGAATGTTACTGAAACCTTATGGTGACTACTAGAGCTAAGGAGGGAGAAAGATAAAGTTGTGAAAGTGTGCAAAGACATTCAAGAAAGCAACCATGCAATGAAAGACGTCATCCAATTTCATACCAACAGAGAACAAGTTAATATAAACTCAATTCCATGGATGTTTATGGAGCAACAAAGCAATGTTGTCAAAGAAGTAATGCAGAAAATTAAATTTCCCACTAGATTTTGTGCAAACTTGAAGAATATCATAACCAAAAAAGGTAATTTTGTGGGGGTCAAAACACATGATTGGCATGTCTTCATCAAGGTATTTATTATTGTTATGTCCATATATTTTTTTCTTGTTTGTATACTCTTTGTTTAATAAATGGCGTGGTTTGTATATTGATACAATATGTTCTACCTCTCTCTCTCCTGGACAACTTTGACAACAATGTCAAACAAGTTATATATATTCTTGGTAATTACATGAGGTAACTAGCGATTACTTGCATGTGCTTAGTGTTTCTTTAATTCTCCGTATAATAATTTATATTGGTTTTTTTTGTGCACTATTTCAGCATATATTGTAATTTAATGTTTATTTTTGTTAAATATCGTTATTGGTTTACATCACGTGTAGATGGTTGACATCTAAATAAATCCATAAAGAATATATAAATTTTTGGAGGAGAGAAATTCCTCATCTCATGTGTGAAATGCAGAAACATCTACCATCGGCATTTTTTAATGCACAAGAACAATACCTCATATACCAAGTTTAGGAGATTGAGTTGTGTGGACCGGTGCACTCAAGGTCCATGTGGATGGTTGAGAGGCACTTGAAATTTATGAAGGGTTTGGTGAGACAACGGGCACATGTAGAGAGTTCTATGATGGAAGGATATACGGTATACCAAAACATGTTGTATGTTAGTGAATATCTTCCTATTTTAGCGTCAAAGCTCAATTTATGTTGCATTTGTGATTCGGACTCCAATAACAAATTTGAAGGGGAGCAACTGAAGGGGAAAGGTAGATTGAGGAAGCTGAAAGGTAATTATTAGCTAGTGGATGTTTATTATATCCTTCATATTATAATTGTATTTTCTAGTCATAATTGCTTCAATTAAGAGCATATACTTTGTTCAGGAGATTTACACCTTTCTTTCATTTTAATGGTTATTTTCATTAAACAGTTGGTCGAGAATGGGATGCAATTCATTTATACATTGCAAACAATCTTGACTGGATGAAGGTATGGATTGAAAGATGTGCACAATTGGGTCATGGAATATCATGGGAAGGTGTGGCTCCATTGGTAAAAGAAACACAACGCAATGGAGATAACAATCTAACAGAAAGGGAAAACGATTTGGCATATGGTGTAAAAGATAAAATGGCAAGCATATAATTAATCAATCCCTCTAAATATTTTATTTTGCAAATTACTTTTTGACGTACATGTTCTTCTTTTCCATATATTGTTACATAAGGACGGAATGGTTGTGTAATATTTTCATGTATTGCTTATTGCAGGTAAAACACCATAAGGCTATGGTCTGTAATGGAGGTAGATATCAGATCAAAAAATTGGATGAAACAAAGAAAACATAAGATTCTGGGGTTTCGGCTGTCTTTGAGGCTACCAATGCTTCATCTAGAATTGACAAACATCCAGAAGTCTCAGAAAATTGATACTATGGGTATTTGGAATATATTATACAGTGTGACTTTAAATATTTTAAGGTAGTTCTATCCGTTGTCAAATGGTACAGGTTACGATTGAATCAATGTGATCCCAATAGAACTATTATTGAACATGATAATGGGTTTACCATGGTGAACACAAGGTTGTTTGAGCCAGGAACAAAGCCCTATGTTCTTCTAAGCCAATGTGAACAAGTATTTTACTTAGAGGTTGCAGGTAAAGGGGGCTGGTCGTTTGTTGTGAGACACGATCCAAGGGGAAGGCTGGTAAAGTATAACCTAGATGATGGTAATGAAGAGGGTTCTCTAGAAGAAGAATATGATGACGAAGAGCATGATCAACTTCAGTTAGCTGACGATGATGATCCAACAAAATATGTCCAAGAAATAGTTGAATTAGATGATGTAGCAGACAATGCCGATGAAGATTATTCCAATGATGACACGATAAGCGTAACTAATGATGATGATGATGATGATATGGCCAATCCTTACAATGTTGACTATGTATCTAATGATATAGATGATGACTTGGATGAAGAAGATGATGACATGGATGAAGAAGAAGATGAAATATATTGAAAGGTAAATATTTAATTAGAACTATTATTTTATCTTATTTTTTTTTAAAGAGTTACTAACATCATCACCATCACCATCATCTTTATCACCATGATCATCATCGTCATTTTCATCCTCATCATCATCATCATCATCATTTTCATCGTCGACATCAACATCATCATCATCATCATCAACAACAATAACATATTCATCATCATCATCTCCATTGTCATCATCATCATCATCATGGTCTTCATCATCATCATCGTCATCATCACACATCATCATATTCATCATCGCCATCCTCATGATTATGATATTCATCATCAACATCATCATCACTGTCATCATCATCTTCATAATCATCGTCATCATCATCATCGTTATCCTTATGATCATCATCATCGTCGTCGTCGTCATCACCATCATCATCATCTTCATCATCATCGTCATCATTATCACCATCATCCTCATGATGATGATAATCATCATCAACATCATAATCACCATCATCATCATCATCATCATCAACATCATCATCATCATCATCATCATCATCATGGTCTTCATCATCATCATTGTCATCATCACACATCATCATCTTCATCATTGTCGTCATCATCATCACACATCATCATCTTCATCGTCATCATCATAATTTAATCATCATCATCGTCATCTTCATCATCATTGTCTTCATGATCATCATCACCATCATCTTCATGATCATCGTCATCATCATCATTGTCATCCTCATGATGATGATAATCATCATCAACATCATCATCACTGTCATCATCATCTTCATCATCATCATCATCATCATCATCATCATTATCCTCATGATCATCGTCATAATCATCATCATTATCACCATCGTCATCATCGTCATCATTATCATCGTCATCCTCATGATGATGATAATCAACGTCAACATCATCATCACCATCATCATCATCATCATCAACATCTTCATCATCATCGTCTTCATCATCATCATCATCATCATCATGGTCTTCATCATCATCGTCGTCATCATCACACATCATCATCTTCATCATCGTCATCGTCATCATCACACATCATCATCTTCATCGTCATCTTCATCATCGTTATCTTCATGATCATCGTCACCATCATCATCATCTTGATCATCATCGTCATCATCATCATCAACATCATCGTCGTCATCATCATGATCATCATCGTTATCCTCATGATCATGATCATCACCATCATCATCATCTTCATCATCATCGTCATCATTATCATCGTCATCATTATCATTGTCATCCTTATGATGATGATAATCATCATCAACATCATTATCACCATCATCATCATCTTCATCATCAACATCATTTTCACCATCATCATCATATTCATCATCAACATATTCATCATCATCGTCTTCATCGTAGTCGTCATCATCATCATGGTCTTCATCATCATCAACGTCATCATCACACATCATCATCTTCATCATCATCGTCGTCATCATCACACATCATCATCTTCATCGTCATCCTCATAAGGCAATTGTCATCATCGTCATCTTCATCATCATTTTCTTCATGATCATCATCACCATCATCATCTTCTTCATCATCATCATCATCGTCATCATCATCGTCATCCTCATGATGATGATAATGATCATCAACATCATCATCATCTTCATCATCATCGTCATCATCATCATCGTTATCCTCATGATCATCATTGTCATCGTCATCATCATCACCATCATCATCATATTCATCATCATCGTCATCCTCATGATGATGATAATAATCATCACCATCATCATCACCATCATCATCATCTTCATCATCATCATCATCCTCATAAGCTCCATCCTCATGATCATCATCGTCATGATCAACATCATCATCATCTTCATCATCATCATCATCATCATCATTGTCATCCTCATGATAATGATAATCATCATCACCATCATCAAGATCATCATCATCATCATAATCATGATCATCATCATAACCATAATCATGATCATCAAGATCGTCATCATTGTCATCGTCTTCATCAACATCATAATCATCATCATCATCATTGTAATTGTCGACATCATCATTGTCATCGTCTTCATCATCATTAACATCATCATCATCATCATCAACATCATCATCATAATCTTCATCATCATCATCATTGTCATCATCAACATCATAATCATCATCATCATCATCAACATCATCATCAACATCATCATTATCATCTTCATCATCATCATCATCATTATCATCGTCATCCTCATGATGATGATGATGATGATGATCATCATCAAGATCATCATCATCATCATCATCAAGATCATAATCATCATCATCAGGATCATCATCATCATCATTGTCATCGTCGTCATGAACATCATCATCATCATCATTGTCATCATCGACATAAACATCATAATCATAATCATCATCATCAACATCATCATCATCATCATCAACATCATCATCACCATGCTCACATGCTCAAATTTCCAATCATTCTTCAAAGCTATATTTTCATTTATCTAAGATAGGGATGTGTCGTTATGTAGATGATTCTTCCCTCATTAATGTGAAGGTTCTTTATTCAAGTTAGGTGATGTTTTTCTTCCTCTTAGGTTTGCATCTCTCTATTG
The DNA here is from genome assembly GCA_001517045.1 of Pseudotsuga menziesii. Classification (NCBI taxonomy): domain Eukaryota; kingdom Viridiplantae; phylum Streptophyta; class Pinopsida; order Pinales; family Pinaceae; genus Pseudotsuga; species Pseudotsuga menziesii. Next base: position 106,768 of record LPNX010266806.1, read on the forward strand.
AACATATATTTTGGACCCATAGTTCTAGAGGTCGAGGAATCTATTAGATATAATAAGTATTTCAAGGATACAAAAAATTCCTTTCATTTTATTGGCTATATCAAACAATTTCCTTCTCATCACTTTTTGATTGAAAGGTTTGTCAGTATTATGCATTTTTTTTCAAAAATTAATATTTGAAGTAAACTAAGTTTTACTTATTCTTAATTTTGGTGGATTACAAAACAAGTATCTTTGAAGTATAGTAAGTTTTACTTATTCTTAATGTTGGTGAAAAGTTCGTATCACTACCTATATGTGGATATGTGTAGAAATTAACCTTCCGAAAGACTACCATAGGACATGTTGTTAGAAGCCATTGACTATGTTGTTGTTAGGACAGGATGATGATGATGATGAGGAGGAGGGACATGATTATGAAGACGATGACGATGACGATGGTGATAATGATGGTGATGATGATGGTGATGATGATGATGAAGAGGACGATGACGATGATGATGATGATGATGATGATGAAGAGGATGATGATGATAATGATGAAGAGGATGATGACGATGATGTTGATTATGGAACATCATAATCATAATCAATGTCATCATCATCATCATCGTCCTCTTCATCATTATCATCATCATCCTCTTCATCATCATCATCATCATCGTCACCATCATCGTCATCATCACCATAGTCGTAACCATTACTGTAATCATCATCATCATCATCATCATGGAGATGATGATGATGTTGATGAAGATGACGGTGACCATCAACATTACCATCATCATCATCATCATCATCATCGTTAGACAATGACGTTGATGATGATTATGATGAAGATGAGGGTCCTGATAATGAAGATAACGATGTTTAAGATGATGACAACGACGATGATGATGAAGATGACGATGATGATGACGATGACATTGATGATGATGATGATGATGATGATGATGGTTCTGATAATGAAGATAACAATGTTGAATACGATGACGATGAAGATGATGATGTTGATGGTGATCATTTCCATCATCATCATTATCTTCATCATCATCATCACCATCATCATCACCATTACCATCATCATGATGATGAAGACGACGACGATGACGATGACGATGATGATGAGGGTCATGATAATGAAGACCACGATGTTGAAGACAATGACGACAATGATGACGATGATGATGATCATGATCATGATGATGAATATGATATTGATCAACATAACGATAATGATTAGGTGAGATTGTAGGGATTAGCTGAGATCGCCATCATCATCTTCATCTTCAAGGGTTTCATTGTAGGGATTAGGTGAGATTGTAGGGATTAGCTGAGATCGCCATCATCATCTTCATCTTCAAGGGTTTCATTGTAGGGATTAGGTGAGATTGCCATCATCATCATCATCATATTATAATAAAAAATACTATTCCTAAGTTAAAAATACATATAATAAAAAATACATATAGCTAAGTTAAAAATACTATACCTAATAAAAAACTACTATTATGGCAATACATATAATATAAAATAACATATAATAAAAATAAAATACATATAATATAAAATAATGTATAATAAAAATAAAATACATATAATATAAAATAATATATAATAAAAAATAAATAGTCTATTTGGACATTGTCGTGACTCGTTCTGGACAATTCTATGCAATTTGCATAATCATCATCATCATCATCAACATCATCATCAACATCATCATCATCTTCATCATCATCGTCATCATCATCATTGTCATCCTCATGATAATGATAATAATCATCACCATCATCAAGATCATCATCATCATCATAATCATGATCATCATCATAACCATAATCATGATCATCAAGATCGTCATCATTGTCATCTTCTTCATCAACATCATAATCATCATCATCATCATTGTAATTGTCGACATCATCATTGTCATCGTCTTCATCATCATTAACATCATCATCATCATCATCAACATCATCATCATAATCTTCATCATCATCATCATTGTCATCATCAACATCATAATCATCATCATCATCATCAACATCATCATCAACATCATCATTATCATCTTCATCATCATCATCATCATTATCATCGTCATCCTCATGATGATGATAATCATCATCATCATCATCAAGATCATCATCATCATCATCATCATCATTAGGATCATCATCATCATCATTGTCATCGTCTTCATGAAAATCATCATCATCAATAACATCATCATCATCATCATCATCATTGTCATCATCGACATAAACATCATAATCATAATCATCATCATCAACATCATCATCACCATGCTCACATGCTCAAATTTCCAATCATTCTTCAAAGCTATATTTTCATTTATCTAAGATAGGGATGTGTCGTTATGTAGATGGTTCTTCCCTCATTAATGTGAAGGTTCTTTATTCAAGTTAGGTGATGTTTTTCTTCCTCTTAGGTTTGCATCTCTCTATTGAACATATATTTTGGATCCATAGTTCTAGAGGTCGAGGAATCTATTAGATATAATAAGTATTTCAAGGATACAAAAAATTCCTTTCATTTTATTGGCTATATCAAACAATTTCCTTCTCATCACTTTTTGATTGAAAGGTTTGTCAGTATTATGCATTTTTTTTCAAAAATTAATATTTGAAGTAAACTAAGTTTTACTTATTCTTAATTTTGGTGGATTACAAAACAAGTATCTTTGAAGTATAGTAAGTTTTACTTATTCTTAATGTTGGTGAAAAGTTCGTATCACTACCTATATGTGGATATGTGTAGAAATTAACCTTCCGAAAGACTACCATAGGACATGTTGTTAGAAGCCATTGACTATGTTGTTGTTAGGACAGGATGATGATGATGAGGAGGAGGAGGGACATGATTATGAAGACGATGACGATGACGATGGTGATGATGATGGTGATGATGATGATGAAGAGGACGATGATGATGATGATGATGATGATGATGATGATGATGAAGAGGATGATGATGATAATGATGAAGAGGATGATGACGATGACGTTGATTATGGAACATCATCATCATAATCAATGTCATCATCATCATCATCGTCCTCTTCATCATTATCATCATCATCCTCTTCATCATCATCATCATCATCGTCACCGTCATCGTCATCATCACCATAGTCGTCACCATTACCATCATCATCATCATCATCATCATGATGGCGATGATGATGATGTTGATGAAGATGACGGTCACCATCAACATTGCCATCATCATCATCATCATCATCACCGTCAGACAATGACGTTGATGATGATTATGATGAAGATGAGGGTCCTGATAATGAAGATAACGATGTTTAAGATGATGACGACGACGATGATGATGAAGATGACAATGATGATGACGATGACATTGATGATGATGATGATGATGATGATGGTCCTGATAATGAAGATAACAATGTTGAATACGATGACGATGAAGATGATGATGTTGATGGTGATCATTTCCATCATCATCATTATCTTCATCATCATCATCACCATCATCATCACCATTACCATCATCATGATGATGAAGACGACGACGATGACGATGATGATGATGATGAGGGTCATGATAATGAAGACCACGATGTTGAAGACAATGACGATAATGATGACGATGATGATGATCATGATCATGATGATGAAGATGATAATGATCAACATAACGATAATGATTAGGTGAGATTGTAGGGATTAGCTGAGATCGCCATCATCATCTTCATCTTCAAGGGTTTCATTGTAGGGATTAGGTGAGATTGCCATCATCATCATCATCATATTATAATAAAAAATACTATTCCTAAGTTAAAAATACATATAATAAAAAATACATATAGCTAAGTTAAAAATACTATACCTAATAAAAAACTACTATTATGGAAATACATATAATATAAAATAACATATAATAAAAATAAAATACATATAATATAAAATAATGTATAATAAAAATAAAATACATATAATATAAAATAATATATAATAAAAAATAAATAGTCTATTTGGACATTGTCGTGACTCGTTTTGGACAATTCTATGCAATTTGGATGTTTTTGTGAATTTTGGAGTAGGTCTGGTGGAGCTTAGAGTTTAGAATTGGATCTCACGGTTGATTATTGGAGCTCACGGTTGCGAATCGGAGCTCGAGGTTGAGAATTGGAGCTCACGGTTCAAATTTGGAGCACACGGTTCATGTTTTGGAGTTCACGGTTTGGATTTGGAGCTCATGGCTCAACGGATAAGCATCATGACCTCATTTTTTGGGCATGCTATGACAAGGGTTTTTGGGAATGCAACCGGTTCAGGGTTTGAGATTGGATGGGCATGCAACCGATTCAGGGTTTTAGTTTTTTTGGGCATGCCATTGGTTCAGGGTTTTAGTTTTTTGTGTGTGCTGTGATGTTTGCTCCTTTCTATCGATCTCAAAAAGTAGTGGTCCAATATTGAATTTCCTTAAGGGGGAGGGGACTCTATGCTATATAATTTGATACCATCAACCGCTCACTTTGGCAAGCTGCTATGGCACCTCAATCTCATAAACCCATTTCCCAATAACTAGGGTTGGGGTTTACCATTAGCACCCCTATTGGTCATTCTGTTCCTCAACATGCGGAACCGGAGCCTGGAATTTTGGCCTTAGAAGAGTTAGTTAATGGGTGATGTCTTAGAACATGGATTGATTAATATGATTGTAAGTAAGTAAACAACATGCTTGTAATCCTGCTTCCACTAGGGAAACTTCATCGAAAGGTATGGCTCATATAGTGCTGTGAAGTTTGCTTTTTTTTTTCAAAGAAAAAAAGCATAATTTTATTTCATTCGTAGAGAGACAAAATTAAATTTTGTATATATGTAATGAATCTTTGTAACCATAGTTCAGATCCCGTACAAAAAAAAATTCTATAAACACTGCCCAAACCCATTCATCGGATGATAAATCACCCCATCTATCCACAAAAATAGAAACAGAGAACAATTTCATGGTACCAAGTTCGTTCCATGAGAACAGAAAGATAAAACAGCCCCTATAGTCAACAGAATAGTAATATAAATATCATCCAATTGTCATATCCAATAGTTCACAAACATAGAAATCAATATTGTCAAAAAAAAATAGCGAACATCCGACTCCAAGCCATAGATTAGCAGAAAAGTATCATAATGTCTCTATGACGTTTGTTGTGTATTCAAAACTTGAGTTTTAGATGCCCTATATTGCCACATTACATTAAGATAGATGAGATCTAGGGGCAACATTATCTCTTGGCTCACCGTAGCCCACCCATCATTGGATCTGCAAGGGAGTAGGGAGCAGTTCTATGTGAATACTTGACCCGAATAGAGTAGTGGTTTACCTTCAGAAATAGTTCCCACTCTTTATTACGCGCCAATATTTTGTTACAACAATTAGAAATCTGACTTGAATGAGATGAATCCCCCACCCCTATATGATTATAAAGGGTTTGTCAATGTTGGAATGAACTCTATTAACCACTCGGTTTCCAAAATTTCTCTAACTCAGTTTATGGATGATTGGATTTTTCTTCATGTCATTTACATCATCCATGTCTATATGTATCCGAGCTATGCATCAAATCGAATGGATAGCATATACAATAGGGGGGTTGTCCACTGGAGAGGGGAAACACATGGGACCAACATGGGGGAAAGCCATTGAATATGCTAATGCTTGGACTATAATAGACCACATTGGTTGGACACTAATTCAAACTTGTGTATGAGTTTGAGCCAACATTTACATCCACTCTACAGGATCTCCAAAGAACTAACATCATTATTGTTCCATTACTATAAAGGATATGTACTAGAATATTTGCCTGGAATTGTTGATTTCACTGTTAAGTTGAACCTAAATGACAAATAGAGAGGAGCACTAAGAAAGCTACAACACTTTGTAGGAAATTGAATGAGTAGAGATATAATGATGTTAGTTCCTAGAGATCCTATAGATTGGATGCTTGGTTGCTCTATAGGTTCCAAATATTTAGGTTCCTCATTAGATGCTTCACTATATGAATCATATATGGGGCCCCCAAAACTATGATTATTGATTTCAAATATAACATCCAACTCTTCATGAAATGGATAAATGCATGAATTTTCCATCTCATCATTAAACAAGGGTTTGCTTACAAAATATTCCTCATCAAAATCTCAACAATATGGACCATCTAATTCAGATTCTTTGGATGAGGTAATATAATAAGAGAATGGGTCTTTCATAACCAACAACCCAAAGCGTCTCTGTCTATACTTCCTGCTTCTTCACCAACTTGAATCCTTCCTTATCAGCTTTCAAACATGGGTTTTCTTCATTGTGCATGCATTTACATTGATTAGGTAATGACAGACCCAATTTGACTGTTTAAACTAACCCACATTTGACCCATATTGGCTGATATGGATTCTGAAGTCTGGTCAGTCTAAGCGTTACAATTAGTGGACGAACCCATCACATTTTGGTTCGCATTCAAATTGGTTTGATTGTTTTTATGTGACTTATCTCAGCAACTGGTTCCCAAATAAGCTATTAAGCTAACTCTACCCAAATGTGATACTTAAGGGAGGTTTAGAGAAGGATTCGAGTTCCACCATAGACACAATAGTTAGAGTTTTTTTGCTCACAAGTATGCTCGGTCCGTTGGAGAAGGATGAAAATTGGTCGCTTCCCTGAGCAGTATTGCTGAGCCATGTTTTTTTATAAGCAAGAAACTAGAACCTAACCCCTAGATCATTGAAGATCATTATAAAATCCCTAGGTTAGAAAGAAACTCGAACCTAACCCAGTATTTTCCAAATTGTAGCGACAACAAGGGTTTGCCAGAATTCTGCCAAATGTTATGGATTTCTTCTTTAAGGTGTTTTATTATAGAAACCTTATATTAGAAAGAAACTTGAACTCTATCCACATGAAATATATCTCACAAAATATAACAAGTGTTCATCCAAGCAACGGTGACGATTCCTGATATTATACCTCACAAGTTTGCGATGTTGCAACCTAATGAAACATAATACTAGAAGTCATCACCATTATTAGCCAACACTTATAAGCTATTTTAGAGTTAGTGAATTGAAAGTGGCTAGTTCAATGCAAAAAGAAAGGTAATAAGTTTGACTAAATAAACTATTTTGATAATTGTACCTACATCTTCCGCTAAATGCATTGCTTGCATGCCTCACCTATCTCGATGTAATATCAACATTATTATTATTGGTATGTGTACCTTCTCTCACTAATAGTCTTCTTCCTCTTTATTCTCCAAAACAACTATATTATAGAGCCTTTTGGCACGACATTCAATTTTTTTCTACATAAATGATGAACAGATAGGAGCACTAAGCAAGCTACAACACTTTGTAGGAAATCGAATGAGTAGAGATATAATGTCTGGATCAGTCTGCATACATCCTTCACTTGAATGATGTTAGTTCTTGGAAATCCTAACATCATTCAAGTGAAGGATGTATGCACACTTCTGCAATATCATGATTCGACCATGAGGTGCTTAGTTGACTGGAAATTGGGTTAGGTAATACTTTTCCATTAATGGAAAATCATGAATCTTATGGTTTATGCTTTGGGTCTTGAAGCAAGTACTAGGTATTTTGATGTCCTCTATTTTTTATTTGAACATTTTATGTCAATTTTCATCGTGTCTGATTTTTTTTGTCCCTCTTACAATTAACATGATAAGATGACCTTTGTGGTTTAGACAGTTGGTTAGCTTTAGAATTAGCAAATATTACAGACTGATATAAATGTATTTAGAACATTCTTATCATTCCTGAACGTGCCAAGTAACATATCTCGAAATGTCTTCTCTTCACCACAATGGAAATATGTCAATTGTGTCTAGTGAAAAGGGTATGGTTGAGGGGGGTCTGAAAGACTCCACTGTGCATTCTCTTTAAGAGGAAGTTGATCCTTCTTTTCCCCATTTTTCTCAATTCATTAGGGGCGGGTTCGAAGAGGGGGGAAACCTTCATAAGTAGTGATTGGGTTTATCCTCACTTCCTAATACAAAGTCTAGGTGGTCAGGAATTAATTACAGTGTGAAGCTTGACGGGGCTGATGGATATCCTCAGCTCCCTTGTTTTCAGTGGTTATCCTTGTTCTTAAAAGTAGGGGTTAATCCATCATATGTTGATTGTTTTTTTCTTTCTATCCTTCCTCATAACTCTTTCAGTTGTCCTCAAAATTCACCAGCTTTAATTTACTTAGATTAGTGTGAAAACAATTTCTATGACTGTTTGTTTCAACAAGCTTTCTGATCCTGCTAACTCCTTGATAAGCCTTATTCACTTTTAGAATGTCACTCTTCAAAAGAAGAATTCAAAAAATGGGTTCCTCTATCTTCAGTATAGATCCTTGTGGAAAGGTTGCTTGTGTATATTTATATGTCCCTTTATCCTCTAGAATGAAAGTAGTCACTTAGAATGCTTGGATGTCCTCCGTTTTCTGGTTTGTTAGAGATGAACATGCCTCAAACCTAGTAAATCAATTATTTGTACGTATTTTCACATAAGGGGGGTGGGGGGGGGCAGGCCTCTGAGGTTTTTTTGAATCTTTTTCCGGTATGGCTATGTTGTGTTTCGTATTCGAATGGTCTTTTGGGAGGTCTTTTGGTGGCCTATAATACAACTATGGTGGATTTAAAACCCTTCTTTACTTATGTAGGTATATTTTTGGAGGGGAAGATCAAAGGTTTTGATTATATTATCCATATTTTTAATTGTTATGGTCTCTAAACTGACAGGGAAAGATTTTGGTGTTTTGTGGTAGCTAGTGGAATTTTTCAGCTTCCCCACTTAATTTTGAGGGGTGAATTAAACCTAATTCTTGATTCTACTAAAGTTTGAGAAACATTCACTTAGATATACCGCTTCTTAAACTTTTTCAAAAATAGTTTCCAAGTGAATGATCTGATCGGTGTATTGTTAGTTCCTTTGTACCCTATGTGACGTAATGGTAGAAGTGGGGTGTCTTACATATCCAAAAGACTCGTCAAGTTCCTAATTTATAAAGGTTTAGCTGATATTCCCCCGAGGTTTTGATCGTGGTCTTTGAGTTCGAGGGTTTCATATCATATTCCTATTTTGTTTCAATAATATATCAAATTTAAACATCAGAAATTCATGTTTAAGTTCAAACACAATTGGTTGGAAGATGGGACTTTCATTAGCATGGTTAGGGATTTTGAGAGTTTTTATGTATCATATCTAGAATATTCGACCATGCATGGATTAGTGACAAAGCTAACAAGGATGAAGTAGGCTATGGTTCAATGGGAAAAGGAGAAGAAATCCCTCCATAGGTAGGATTTTATTCATATCGATGAACATATCTCTATACTCTTCTCTAAAAAGATTTTTTGTTTTTTACATCAAAAGAAAAGGATGTTCTCATGGGGATGGAAGCTAGTAAAAATAAAATATTGAAAATTGATATGGAAACATGGAGACTTAAGAGTCAAGCGATTTGGATAAATCAGGGAGACTGTAACTCAATTTTTTTCCATAATATGCCACCGACCACAGAAATAAAAATTCAATATGGGATATAAAATAATCCAATGGTATGGAGACATGCTATTAAGATGAAATTGAAAATGAAGCATTCCTTCATTTTGAGGATATCTTTAAATATGTTGGTACTTCTTAGATTGAGGCTCACCTAAAGGTGATCAATATCTTCCCAATATTTTTTTCATATGAAGAAGGGACTTGAGTGGGAAGGGAGGTAACTTCTTGGGAGAAAGAAGCTGTAATGAAAAAGTTGACCAAAGAAAAGAGTATAGGACCTCATGGTTAGACAGTTGAATTTTTCTCCAATTTTCTTTTATATTCTCAGAACTGATCTATTGGTTGTTGTGGAGGAGTCTCTAAAGAAAGGGCATGTTTCAGGATCATTTAATGAAACTTTCATTGCTTTTATACCAAATAGATCTAAAACAAAATCATTTAATGAATATAGGACAATTTATTTATGCAATTCGGTGTATAAGATAATTACCAAAATTATATCCAATTGGATCAAGCCTTATCTAGAAAAATGTATGTCAAAGGAATAGTTTGGATTTATATCAAACATGTAAACACAAGATGCAATAGAGGTTTATCAGGAGGGAATTCACTCGAATAAATTAAGAAAATTAAATCTTTGAATATGAAAATGGATTTTACTAAGGCATATGACAGGGTAGATTGGGTATATCTACGATTAATCCTTCTCCAAATTGGCCTCCCTTTGGATGTAACATAATGGGTTATGTATTGTGTATGATCTACCAGGTTTGAAATTCTTATCAGTGGCTGATCAATTTTTTTTAAGATATCTAGAGGGATTAGACAAATATTCTCCCTGTAACCTTTACTTTTCTTGATACAAGGCCTCGGTAGATTGATTAATTCAGCCAAATCTGTTAAAAAACTAAAAGAGGTAAAAGCTTCCTCAAGCCATCATATTTCATGCCTAATATTTGTGGATGGTGTGTTGATTTTTCGAGGAAGGTACAATTGAGGAATGGAGTACTTATAGTGAACTCATAAAGTGTTTTTATTTTTTCTCTAGGATGGAAGTGAGTATTCACAAATCAGGTGTTTTCACAATCAAATATAGGTGTATATTTTACATCAGGTAACTAGTCTCTTTCCATATCAGTTGGAATATTGGATAAAGGGTTTAAAAATTTAGGCTATATTTTTAAGCCAAATTGTTATCGCGCTGAGGATTGGAAATGCCTGCTCAAAAACATGGAGAAGAAAGTAAATTTTTGGTGCTAAATGGATGTCTTTGGGAGGCAGGTTAGTGCTGGTAAAGTTCATCCTTGAAAGAATCATAATGTTTTTGATGTCCTTAGCCTAGATTATGATCCAGAGCGTGCCCAGGTGCACATTGAGGACAACAGTTGACTGAATGAGTCAAGTTTTGTTATGGCATAAGAATATAAAAAGAACCAGCAAAGTAGGAAATACACTTAGGTCAACAGAAAGCATACGAAGAGATAAAATGCAAGAATTTGAACCAATTTATTACTTCTTCTCCATGAAATATGGAGGAATCCAAATCGCCTCTATATTAAATTAGTGTATGTGCTTATATAGGATATTGAGATGCTTGCATGAATACCTGTTACGTTCAATTACAAAGAATTTATAATGCTTCAGAAGTTCAATCGTCGAGGTAGACTTGTTGAGGCGAGCTTGTCAAGGAGAAGTTGTCAAGGTGAATCTGCCGAGGCAGACCTGTTGAGGTGAATGTGTCAAGGCAGGTGAAGCAGTCGAAGTGCTAGGATTTTTCGATGCTTGAAAACCTACCAAATGCTGGTTGGATCATTCCTCCTTCCTTCAGAAACAATGGTCTCCATTATGTATTCGTTCAGGTGAGGAAACTTGTTGGCTACTTCATTAGCAGAGTACCATTTTCCTTGCACGAGAAGTTGTCCAACTTTAGCCACTTGAAACAAGGGAATGGAGTTCGTCCTTGTATGCTGGGTGCATCTTTGCATGATGGTGTCGCACATAAGAGGTTTCTGAACATATGGATGGATGTCTTTAGGTTCTGTTTTCTGCAAGTCATTTTGTTCAAACAATGGTGCATGGTATGGTCAAAGTAGATCTACATTGTAAACTATATGTAGTCCAAGGTATGCAGGAATGTCGAGCTTAAAAATGTTTTCTCCAATTTTTTCAAGGATACTGTATGGAACATATCGCAAAGGTTTCATCTTTTTGTATGGACCAGTGAAGCACTCCTTCTTTAGATGTAACCATACCTGATCACCAATTTGGATTGAATGAGGAATATGATACTTGTCATTGCGAGAATTATATTTTGCATTCGCTCATTGCAGCATTTATTACGCTTGCTTCTGGATTTTGTATATTTGAACTCTGAACTTCAATGCTTTCTCCACTTCTCGTCCTTCGAATTTGTTGTCATTTGACAGTGTCGATGAAATGATTAAGTTGATAGGCACTGAGGGTTGAAATCTGTAACAGATCTCAAATGGAATATTTCCCGTATAGCTGTGTTGAGCATGGTTTAAGCTATGTTGTATGTATGGAAGGATAAAATCCCATGTTCAACGATGCTTGTGGTTGTACATGCGAAGCAATTGTACAACTAAGCGATTTACAAATTCTGTGTGTCTGTCTATCTGCAGATGGAAGGAGGTCAACAAAGAAATTCTTGAGTCTAGCTATTTCTAGATATTTTTCCAAAAGGTACTGAAAAATATAGCATCTCTATTGGAAATAATAGTCGTTGGAAGGCCATAATGTTTCCACACATGTTCAAAGAAGAGATGAGTAGTCTGCTGTGCGGTTGCAGTCTTCTTGCATGGTATGAGTATAAATATCTTGGAAAATATGTCGAATACTACTAATATCATGTCATGTTGATGTTTGGTAGTAGAATATCCTATCAATTAGTTCATAGAAATCGATTCCCATGGTCGACTAGGAACTAGAAGGGGTGTGTACAATCCTTGCCATCGATTTAGAGGTTTAGCAATGGTACAAACCACACGTGATCGAATATATTTGTGGGCATCATATTTAAGTGAAAGCCAGTAAAAATACTTTTGGAGGATAACAATTGTTTTTGCAACTCCAAAATGTCATGCAATCTTGCTATAGTGCACATCCCAAATGAGCTTATGTTAGTTCTCACTAGTCAGTACACAAATATGTCCAAGATTATATAGCAAGGTGTCTTTCAAGAAGTAGTCGGTAGTCGACAACATGTCGGTCTGAAGCTGTTGATAGATTGTAGAGAAATCACAGTCTACCGAATACGATTGTGTCCAAGTAGTGTTGTCGTAACCCTGTATACTCATCACTATAGACAATAGAGTAATGGGTGGTCTGCTGAGACAATTGACTGCGAAATTGGATTTTCCTTTCCTATACTTAATTACCAACTGAAATTGTTGTAGGTAATTAATCCACTTGAGTTGTCAGGTTGTCTGTAGTTTCAATTGGGATGGAGTGAAATGCAAAGGTTTATGGTCAATGAGAATGACCATTTCCTTGACAAGAATGTGGTGTCTCCATTGCTTAAGATCTTGCATAATGGCATGCAGTTCTTTTTCAAAAATCAAGTACCTTATGACAACGTCGTTGAAAGTCTCAAAATGAAACATGACTGGTTGAACTGATTGAGTGATCACTGTGCCGAGGGCATAGTTCGTTGCATCCGTCTCAATCTTAAAGGGTTGATGCAAATCAGGTAACATAAGTACTACTGCAGTACAAAGCTTGTTTTTTATTTGTTCAAAATCTTGTTGTTGTGTCGATGTCCATTTGAAGACAATTTTCCCATTTCCTTTTGTCAACTGATTCAAATTTCATGTGATGTGAATGAAGCCAAGTATGAATCGTCGATAGAAATTCTCCAAACCAAGAAAAATTATTAGTTCATGAATTTTTTGAGGAATGGGCCAATATTTGAGGATCTGTACTTTTTCTGGGTCGACATGAATGCCTGCAAAGTCAATTACATACCCCAAATATTTGATGCTGGTCATTGCAAATGAGTATTTGTCCATGTTTAGATATAGTCGATGTTGCTGGATAGTGTCGAAGACTTGTCGAAGTTGTTTGACATGTTCTTCCCATGATCAACTGAAAATCAAGATATCGCCGATATATACACTCACACATTTACCGATGAAAGGTCGTAGAAGGCCATCCATATATCTCATGAAGGTTGTAGGTCCATTGGTTAAGAAGAAAGGCATGAATAACCATTCAAACAATCCTTCTTTGGTCTTGAAATTCGTTTTCCATACATTAGTGGACTCAATTGGAATTTGGTGGTATCCTGACTTGAGGTCGAGTTTTGTAAAGAACTTAGCACCTTTCAAATTGTCGATGAGTTCATAAATCCGTGGAAGAAGGTAACTGTTCTTCACTAAAATTTTGTTGAGATCCTGATAGTCGATGCACATGCACCAAGTGTCGTCTTTCTTTGGAACTAAGATGATTGGACTTCCACAAGGAGATGAGTTGGGGTAGATCACAGGGACTTCATTTAGTGAAACTCTCACATAGCACATGTGATCGTGGGATATTAAAGAATGCCCTTAATTTTGAGAGATATTGACCCAAACTCTTTTTGTTGAAACCCCCTCCCAATACTTATAACCTCCTCCCCACCCCTTTTTATACCTCAATCCTTATAAACCACCCTACCCACCCCCACCTTAAACCCCTCATCCCCCCAATACCTGCAATATATTGGTTCGATTTTTGATAATTTTAAAACCCACAATATGAACTAACATGATAGGATATTGGCCAATAAGTGAAGCCCCTATGGGGCAGATATGACCCTTGTCGATTAAATCCTAGATTTGCATGCAAATCTCTTAATTTTTGAGAATGGATCTTCTGTAAATATATGTGTTAGGTAATGAAGAACCAAGAACAAGTTCAATGGAGTGTTTTACCTGACAATGCATAGGTACTCCGTGTGGTTCTTGAAATATGTTCTAGCATTACTCAAAATTTTTGTAGATATGTTGTTTTTGTCGGGAGATGCATTGGTTGGTGGGTCGACTCATTGCTGCAGTCTTCCTGGAATGTTGAAGATTTATCATGATTAATGCAAACTTTTGAGCATGATTGAAAATATTCTTTAATTGTTTGGAAGATATCATAGCAACCGTTGATGTGGGTTGTCACTCTAGTATTCCATAACATTGATTCCAGATTTTGATAATCACCTTTTGATGCCATGACTGATATATACCATGTTGATCCCATAGGTAGGGTTTACCAAACATGGCGTCGACTACACAAAGTGGTGCCACGTTACATAGTACTTCATCTTCAAAGGGATTAATGAAGTAGGTGAGTTTGCATTGTCGTGTCAGAACCCCAAATTTTCCGAAAAATTTAAAATTTTTCAAATGCATATAATTTTAATAAATGCAGTCACTAAATGTTGATTAGTTAACTGTTATCAAAATTCATTGATTGCTGGTTATGATTAGTAGTAGAACAATTCTTTTCAGTGTTACTGATTTTGTTCTTTGTGTGACCATAAGGGGAGACTGTCATGCAAAAACTGGGCTTACTTAGCTTTCGAGCTAATGCAGAAAGTTTCTTCTTTCCTTATAGATTACAGGTAAAGAGATTTGGCTACTGCAATAAAAATTCTAAAGTCATTAAGTACAAGTTTATTTGCAATTCAAAGTTCAGTGAAACATTAGTGGCTAAACACAAATCACTGCTTACTGAGGTAAATTCCAGTATCTGTTTTCTTTTTCCTTGCAGAGGTAGAATTATAGTTCTTTAGATTACTGAACTTTCTGATCTCTATCATATTTGTCTGTGTTAAAAGATATTTAGAATAAGATTGTTTACAATTAGAAAATGATAATCAGAAGTTTATGTTTAAGAAAGTACAATTACTCTTACTTGTAAAGTGTATAAAGAAGGAGATTAATAATCTACTGCTATCAAAATTAAACTACCCAATGATAAGAATAAACTTATTCTTTCATACCATGTCTTATATACATTACCACTGATTTGTACAGTTTCTAAGGTTTAACCCTTACTTTGATAAACTCTCTCTTAAATGGTTTCACCTTCATATGTGAAAATTCTAAATTTAAGAACATTTGATCCAGATGATGTACTCATCAAGTTATTTTGCTGCCAATCCCTCTTGCAAGCTTTTATCCAACTTAGATGACTAAAGCAAAAATCATAAAGGTGAACATTACAATATCATAATTACTATGGTTAAATCTACCACCTCTTAAAATGTACCAATAGTATGCTCTATACGTACAATATAGATGTTGGTAGAATACTTGTAAAAATAACCTTTTTACTTAACCAAAAGTATATTACTTCCACCCTATAATCATGTTATCACTGATTCTATTAAGATTGTAAAATGTTCAAATTCAAAGTAGTCGTTCAACCGGATGATCGGTTCATAACCAAGTCTAAGACAAATTAAGTTAAAGGTCTTTTCTAAGGAGTACTCTAAAACTCTTTACCTTAGACTTTTCAAGCTTGTAAATATAGTGGTGTTATTGTATTTACCACTCTAGACATGGGTTGGTTAAATCAAAGGTTGATTAAATACTAAAACTTGTTACAAGGTTTAAGTCTATGGATTACCTATACAATTGCACTCTATCTTCTTTTACCATAATGGCCTCCTAAAATCTTTTGCATGAACAAATATACTTGGTTAAAAGATAAATCTACTTTGGTTGCTTAATTACTAGGATAGCCAAGTATTAAGAGAAATATCGTTATCCTTTGTCTCTTAAGTTATACTTTATGAGACCTTTGTCATTTTTATGAAAATAATACTTTATGAAAACCTCGTATTATGTAAAGGAAACATATGCAAAGAGTATAAGTTATGAATTAAAGGTGACGATTATACTTTGTAATATAATCATAAGCATAATCACAAGGGTCGTAAGGTTTCTCATGCCTTCAATGATTACTAACAAGATCTTGTTGTGACATAAAAATGTAGGTTCCATACTACGTGCATAACGAAACTATGGATAAGTTAAATGATTGGGAATCGTTTAGAAGAGCTGGAAAGCCATGACTATACAAAAATACCCATAATGCATAAAAGATTTACGTGGTAACGTGGCTATTTCTTATCCATGCATTGGATTGTTAAAAGGCTGAGGTCAAACCCTAGCTCGCCATTCTCCTGTCGCCTTCGGGCTTTCCTTTCCCTCTGCTGCAAAAGCTCCCAAGCACCGTCGTTACCCTGTTCTATAGCAGCCTTCCCAAATGTTGTTTCTCCTTGGATGTGCATTATTTACCTGTTAAGAGGTGTTGTGGTCAATCTATCTGGTTTTTACGAGGGTATTGATAATGTCCTCAGGGTTTACTCCTTCGCCAAATTAAAGTCTGAACCCTTTGACTGTAACTGCCTTCCTCCTTCGTGAGTGCTGAGGTATTGTTTTCTCGGGTCAGCATTGGGATAAATGCTACATTGTTAACTCTTTCTCCCTTCTGCAGATGATTTTCCTGCTTTCCTTCTTGGTTAATGCACTATTCGATGATAGTCATGCTTTAACACAAATTTTTGGTAAGAGGACTGTCAAATCTTATCCTATTTCGTTGATTTATTTTTAATGTAAATAAAAGAAGTCATTTCTAACAGAGTTTAAATGTATTCTTCTTAATACAGGTTGACCCCTTCCTTTGCTTGGCTGCATGAGATTTCAACGGCAGTTCGAGGTTACGGGTAAGCCTGGTTTTTAACCATGGCCGTTCCTCTTTACTTGGTTCATCCGGAACAAAAAGGGTTATGCTGTCATGAACTGCTTCCTTTAGGGTTTTTGTTTATTTATTACTTCGTATTGTGGCTTATTCTCATAGATATAAGAGACCCTTGAGCTGCATGCAGGCGCTCTAGTTCTAGCCGTCATTGTACATTCAAACTATGTTTTTTTTAAAACTTTGTAGAACCGTGGCTTCAGTAGTCTTTCACTCAAATTTTACTGTGTAAATATCAAGTTGAGATATAAATTGGAATACGGGCTTGGAAAACCCTCGATTCCTTTTTTTTCGGTTGATGTTACATACTTACAGGGTTTTAAAACCCTAATTTAATATATATGAGTTGTTAAACAGCCTCTTTTGTTTTCTGGTGCTTAAAATGTCTTACTGCAAATTATTTAATTCTTTGTTTACTTGCATTAATATAATCATGCTCTGTGAGCGTGGCTGTAAAAGAAATATTTCTATGATCTTGGAAAATTGTCTTAGGTTAATAATATAATTGTAAATTATTTAGATAATTTGTATTAAATAGATCCACTTGATAGGACGAGCAAACTGTGGCTCTATTTACTTGATTTAAATTTATGGTGAAGTACTTTGAGTAACTAAAAGTTACTCCCCTTTTTAAGTACATAAATTTATATGTAATCTAGTAGTACTAAAATTATCTATATTACCCATTCATACTGTTCCTGTACTTAGTATTTTTAACTTGCATAATATGTCTATTTAGTACATAAATATACAGAATATTATTGTTTTTGTACTCATAGATACTTAGTTATTTTTAATTGAGAGTGTTGGTATTGCTATTGTATAACTATTACCTTGCAACTTATAATAAATTGCATTTTATTACAGGAAGTAATGTATCTGTTATGCACAGCCCTTTTGCATAAATCCCACTTACTGGTGATATTATAATATATTACATTGCTTTCATTTAATAATACTCTATAGAACTGTTCTATAAATGTTGTAATTATCAACTGTATTTTGATTAGTTATGAACACAAGATAAATTATTATTTATCTACTGTGTTCTTACATCCTCTATATTCTATAATATTTCTTTAAAAAAAAAAACCAGTTAACAATTATAACAAGTTTATTTTTTTTACTCAGTAATATTTTCAAGAATTATAGCTACAGTTACATATTCTGTTTAGAAATAACTCGATAAAACATAATATAAGTGAATAACCTATGTACACTTATATATGTTCTTTTGTAAGAGAATCCTACTAAGAACTGAGATACCTGTAGAATGAATTTGAAATCTAACTATTCCGTCCTTTCATTAAATTCTGAAATAAAACAGTCATTAAGATTTGAAAAGAAATAAACTGTAAATTTATAAAACACTTAGGTTACTGAGAGTAACTAAAAATCAAGAACTGTACAGATAATACTACTCTCATTCCAAGATAATTCCTCTGCAAAATAACAGAGTGAAACTACTCTATAATTTTACTATCATTCTTTCTTATATTATCATCATATTATCCTTCTATAATTCTACCCTTGTGCTAGAGTACGGTCTGGTGAACCCAGATGTGGAAAAACACAGTGGGTCTTTATTTTTCATCAACAGATTCAATCACTGATATACTGAAACATTTACATTATTAAACTAACTAAGTCTTCTGTCATATAATATAAGCATAACATTCATCCATTCACGCTCATTAAAAGAACATAGTTAAGTGACAGAACCTGTTTAAACTGGGACAACAACAACAATGGGAGGCCGTTCCTCCCTACCAACTCCTGGAGAGCGCTCAAACACCGACTCCTCAGGACCCCCGAGCTTGCTCTGGTCTCCCTGGATGGAACTAGGTGCAACAAAGTCAGATACCAGTCTTCAAACTCAGTATTAATCCAGAACTTATCAGTAAGTTCTCCCAGCTAACAAGCTGTAATAAATCAAGTTACTGCACCAATCCTTTCAGAACAACTTCCTTATTGTTTTCCCTCTTTCCTCAATGAATTTCTTGAATAAAATTCACCTGAATGAATTTTCTCTGGAAAATATCTGAGTAGCCTTAGCTCTCTTCATTGAGTACTTTTAAAAGATTGCCTAGGTCTTTTTGGGTTAGTTGTCATTTAATGAGCCACCTGCTCTGATCCCACTTTCTTGGGGGATCATGACCCCAAATATAGGGAAGTTTCCACCTGCAACTTAGGAAGTGTTTGAGGATGCTGCCACTTGTCTTTTTCCCTCCACCTAGTTCCATCCACCAATTTGACCAGTAACCTCTTTTTAACAGCTCTCCCATGCTGTTGTCTCCACAATTTATTTATTAATAATAAAATATTCTGAATTACACTCCACTTCTGTTGACTCTGCTGAGTCATCAATTCCCAGTTAGCATTAAATTTAACATAATGTCTCAGGAATATAATTAAATAATTTACATTATTTTACAAAATTGGGGTATGTGACAGTCGTGTGATCCTTAGTTCCTATCCATCCTTCATCTAATCAATATTGTTAGGCTGAGGATGTGGAGTGGTGACAGGACCTAATTTCTTCACAAGATCTTCAAAAATGAAGTTGTTTTAGATATAATTATCCATAATCAGATGTAATGTATTTTTCTGAACCCATATCCATGTATGGAACAAGCGTTCTTGTTCCTCCTCATTAACAATGGTCAAGGCTGTCAGAGTGGTCAAGGCTATCGGAGTGGTCGAGGTTGAAGCCAAGAGGGTTGATGCATTTGGATCAGATTATACCAGGGTTTTATCAGACAAGTCGGATGTTGAATTATTTGCCATGCTGAAATCTGATAATCACACCATTTCCTGGTAGGAGCTTGTCTGCTGTGATCCCTCTTGTCTTTTTGAAAGTTCTTCTTTTGATGATCAGGATTTGGAAGAGTCGGTTGAGAATGATTTTTGAACTTGTCAGAGTTAGATGGTGACTTCTTGTCGGATGTTCAATCTGTTGGCTTATTCACGAAACGTTTTTTTCCTCAATGTTTATCTTCAATCTTGCTGGCGTAATGAAATTCATCAGCAAGCGTACTCACAGTCAGAAACTCTATCTCTTGCTAGATGTACGGGGATAAACTGCTGGTGTACTTCAGAACAAATAATTTCTCTTCTTTTTAGACGCCCATTCTAGGCATGGATCGATAGAACTCGTTAGTGTAACTCTATATGGACTGGTCTTTCCATTGCCTTACCTGTTGCCACTTCTTATACTGTTCTTCAAGATACTTGGGTGGGTAGAACTCCTTTCAGACATATTCGACAAATTTTACCCATGTGTTGATGGGGTCTTCTTATTTTTCCATCTTTGTTGATAGATTCTCCCTCCACCAGTGTACAAAGGTTGACATATGCAAGGATGCAATGGTGATCTTTTCCGCTTTAGAGAGTTGATTTACTGCATAGTAAGACTCCAGTTGTTGCACCCAATTGTCTATGGATTCCGCATCAATCTTGCCTTCAAGGTTCGGTATATCCAGATTCATTTGCACTTTGAAGGGGATTATTTTATCAGAGTTATGTCACATCGAGGATTCCCAGAGTTTGAAGTGAATCGCATGAGAATCTCACTGAAATAGGTGCACATTTCGGTTCACTTGTGAGCCAGTGCTTTTTCAACAAGTTGATTTATCTCCTTAGTTGCATGTCTATTGTTTGCTTCTTTGACCATCTTTTCAAAAATTGAAGGAAGTGTCTGCTTATGTTGCTGAGTTTGCAAGCATTAGAATTTGAATTCCATTTAGATCTTCAAGAAGATAGTTTTAATAATGTTTGCAGTAAATGGAGAATGAAGATACAAACTGAACAAAACAAAACACACAGGAAATGGATGAGTATTGCTCAAGAATTTATAGTATCATTCACAATAATTAAATTCGGTGTTACAATAGTTTACATAAGAAAAGAAATCAAATGCATTAGGTAGCAATTCGAAACTATCCACTGGATCTGACTGTATCTAACTGTCCATCTAACTCATGTTGTCTCAATCAATAGCGGAGTCCAATAGATCAACTCCCAGATGTCCATAAACTCAATCAATCAATGATAGCTAGTTAACTCAGTGCAAATGAGTGTGGTAGGTGGGAAAAGGAGCCTACTCCACATGCAACCATGCATTAGACATGCATAACTAGTGCTATCTAACTAATTGTGAACTAACTGAAAGTAACTGGGGGCTAACTAAGACTAACTAGTTCCAACTCCAACTAACTGAAGGAGGTTGGTGCCGGGACTCCTAGTGGCTCCTAAAATGTAGGGATTGGTCTAAGAGGCGCTCAAACTGATGCATGCACATGTAGTAAGTGGCAGTTAACCTCTAGCAGTGTTCCCTACACTCTAGTAACTGGTACATGTGGACCCATTAGGCCAAGTGGACCCAATGGTACTAGTGGAACCAATTAATTAATTAAGGTTCCCAAGTTAGGCTAAATAATCATTAGAGGAAACTGGTCGAATTAATTTTCCGAACTTAAGTTTTAGGTAGATAACTATTAAAACCATTAATGTCAAGATTGTAGATTCACGAAGAAGCAATTTTTGGTTTTCCTATAAATAGAAGAAGAAGATTGTAATTCAGACAGAGAGAAAAAGACAACTCAGAGAGAGAAGAAAAGAGAGTGAAGAAAGAATAGAGTTGAAGCTCAAGCTTCTGTGTGTTTGATTTTGTCGAAGAGCCAAATCTCTATAAAAGAATCTATTGAAGAGTCGACAAGTTTGTATTACCTTCTTTTGTTATTTCTTGACAAGTTATATAATTCAAATAGTTTATCGAGTTGAAATGCATGTTTATTTAGCCGCACACTCTCTCCATAATTACTTGAGTAAATGTTGTTTACATTTATGGTTTGAGTGAGATCAAAGAATCCATAAAATCTTCACCCAGTAAAAGTTCCAGGTTTTACGACATACTGGTTGACACAAGTCTTCTTACTATTTGGTTGTATGTTTTTTATAATTATGTCGAATTGTTAATTGTGTCGGTTTTTACTTCACATTACTGGTGGGTGAATTTTTTTTGTAATTTCTTAACTCTTATAGACTAGGAAATATCCTTTGTAAATTTTGACTAAAAACAAACCAGTCGAGCAAGTGAGTCGAAGTAAAATTGTTGAGTTAAACCTATCGAAGTTAATCTGTCAAAGTTGTAAAACCGACAAGTGGTCGAAGTAAACCTGTCAAAGTGAAGTGAGTTGGTAAAACCGACAAGTAAGAACTTGTCAAGGTAAAAGAGTCGGGTCGAAAATTCCAACCATATTGGTATACTTGTCTTGTCGGAGTTAGACAAGTAAAAAGAAAAAGGAGGTCAAGGTGAAATTTTTATAACTTAGCGGTAACTCAAGTTTAGCCATCTCAGTTTTTGCTAACTGGTATCAGAGCGAGGTTTAGGAAAGAAATCTTGTCTTAAAAGTGAAAAATTAATTTTCTAAGGAAATTAGAAATTAAAAATGGCTTCCACTTATGGTTCAAACATGTCGATCTTGCAAACTCCAATTTTTATAGGAAATAATTATGAATATTGGTCACTAACAATGAAGGCTTTGTTCAGAGGTCAATATGTTTGGGAAATTTTCCATCATGGTTATGCAAAAACAGAATTTTAGACATCATATAACAATCTCACACAAGTTAAGAAAGATGTGCCAAGGGAACATAGGAAGAAAGATGAAAAAGCTCTGTTCTACATACATAAATCCATGCATGAAAGCATACCCCCAAGTGTAACAACAAAATTAATGCTAGGAAGGCATGGGACACATTGGAGACCACATATCAAGGCTTGGACAAGGTAAAGATTTCAAAGTTGCAAATTCTGAGAAGAGATTTTGAATCTCTGTCCATGAAAGAATCAGAGTTAGTAGACTCATTTTATACCGAAGTTGTTGGTTTGATAAATTAACTGAAATATCATGGAGAAACTATAACAGACCAAAGGGTGGTTGAAAAATTTCTTGTAAGTCTTCCCCTGAGATTTGAATCCTTGGTTTTGAACTTGGAAGAAAACAAAGACATGTCGGTGTTTACCATTGATGAGTTGCAAGATTCACTCATCAATCATGAACACAGACTCAACAGAACAAACAAATCATTGGAAGGTGCATTCGTAGCACAGTCATCCATAAGTCATGGTAGAGGCAGGGGGAGAAACAACTCTAGAGGCAGAGGAAGAATTTATCCTAGAGGAGGACACAACAGAAGTCCAACAAATATTGTTGGTAGAGGAGAGAATCAGAATCCAAGTCATCCAAGTGGTCAAAGGTTTGATAAATAAAAAATTCAATGTCATTATTGTAAGAAATTTGGTCCTTATGCATATGAATACAAGAAGACACAATATGACCAAGAAAGGAAAATCCCAAATCAGTCGACCAACACCAACACTCTGACAAGTGCAATGTTAATGGCATATGCATCTCCACTTGAATGCAATGTTGTCTACGAAAGTCCACATGAAATATAGTACTTAGATTCATGCTCCAACAATTATATGACTGGTAATTTAAATTTGTTTTTCAGTTTAGATAATTCAATTCAAACTAATGTTACACTTGGAAACAATGTCCAAGTCACTATTTTGGGAAAAGGTACTATTTGTATTCTAACCAAATGGGGGGAGAGTAAATTTATTCTTGATGTTTATCATGTCTAAGGTCTAAAACAAAATTTGTAAAGCATTGGGAAACTTATACAAAAAGGATACAAATTCTATATAGAAGATGATCACTGTGTGATTAAAGACATTCGTCCAAGCAACCAACTGATAGAAAAAGTGCCAATGATAAACAATCGCTTGTTTCCATTGAGGATAGTTCCAGACACGAAAGGAAAGACACATACAGGGGTTGCATTCAAGGAAGAAAGTAAAGAAGCAGTCGAGCACTTTGAAAAGAAAGAAAATGACAGCGCTGATTTTTAGGCTGCATTTCAAACAAAAGTTTAGGATGAGTCTTGGTTGTGGCATTTAATATTTGGACATCTGAATTTTGGTGGGATGAAGCTACTGCACACAAAGAATATGGTGAAAGGATTTCCATTGATCGAAATACCAGAAAGGGTTTGTGAAGGATGCAGTTTTGGGAAGTACCACAGAGAGACTTTTCCAGTCAGAAAGTCATATAGAGCACACAAACCACTTGAGATTGTGCACTCTAATATTTGTGGTCCAATGCAAACATCATCTATTGGTGGCTGTAATTATTTTCTTACTTTTATTGATGAATACTCAAGAAAAACATGGGTATATTTTATGAAACATAAATTTGATGCATTTAGTTATTTTCAGTAGTTCAAGGTACTCATGGAGAACCAGAGTGGACACCACATCAAAATATTAAGGACCGACATAGGAGGTGAATATGTTTTGACTAAATTTCTAATTTTTTGCAAGACCCATGGCATATAAAAGAAATTCGCTGCACGGTATACACCTTAGCAGAATGATGCTTCTAAAAGAAAGAACAAAACCCTTATGGAGATGGCGCGCAACATGATAGAATCCAAGCATTTGTCAAATGAATATTGGGCTGAAGAAGTTGTATCTGCTGTATATATCATGAGATGATGTTTGAAAAAGAGTGTGAAGAACAAATTTCCTCAAGAAGCATGGACAAGTATGAATCATAGTGTTTCACATTTAAAAGTTTTTGGTTGTGTTTCATATGCTCATGTTCCAGATGAGCTGAGAAAGAATCTAGAAAACAAGGGACATAAATGTGTTTTTGTTGGCTACTATGAAGACACAAAAGCATACAAGTTGTATCATCCTGTTGCAAGGAAAGTATTTATCACTT
The DNA here is from genome assembly GCA_001517045.1 of Pseudotsuga menziesii. NCBI lineage: Eukaryota > Viridiplantae > Streptophyta > Pinopsida > Pinales > Pinaceae > Pseudotsuga > Pseudotsuga menziesii. The sequence goes on from LPNX010266806.1 coordinate 131,891, forward strand.
GATATGTTCAATTTGTTGAGAATGAATCATAGGATGGAACTGTCGACATAAATTTCAATATTGTGTCGAATGTCGACCATGATGACATGGTGGAGGAAGTGGTTCAAACACCACATGTAAGTCAACCGGTTGCAGCATCATTGAATCCCATGACACTGCAACATGGTTCAGCACAATGAACATTGACACATGTTGCAGCTCAAGCTATGCCGACAAGTACACCAAGAGGACAACATACTCCATCAATTATTTTGTCGAGGTCGACATCGACAAAACCAATGAAGCTAAGAATTTTGCGTGAAATATATGAAGCTGGTACACCAAATTCATTCTCTCTCTTTACATTATTTTCTCCTATATATGATCCACTAACATTTGAGGAAGATTTTGAAGAAGAAGTATGGGCACAAGCCATGGATGAAGAAGTAGAATGCATTAAGAAGAATCAAACATGGGGGCTGGTTTATGTAGCAAAATATAAAGATGTAATCAACACTAAATGGATTTACAAGACCAAGCAAGATGCCGATGGAAATATGCAGAAGCACAAAGAAAGAATGGTAGAAATAGGGTTCACACAACAACCTGGCATAGTTTTCAATCAAAATTTTTCACCTGTCGCACACATGGATACAGTCAGAACAGTCTTGGCCATTGCCGCACAAAACAATTGGCCTGGTTATCAAATGGATGTTAAGTCAACATTTTTGAATGGCTATCTAGAAGAGGACGTATATGTGGAACATCCAAAAAGGATATGGATTTCTAGATCAAGAGCATAAAGTGTACACGTTGAAAAAGGAACTCTATGGTTTGAAGCAAGCTCCTAGAGCTTGGTACAGTCGGATTGATTCATATCTCACTGAAAATGGATTTCACAGAAGTGAAATTTAACCGACATTGTACACCAAAGTGAATGAGAAAGTTAAGATGTTAATTGTTTGCTTGTATGTAGATGATTTAATATTTACTGGTGACTTTGGCATAGAAGAATTTAAAGTAGTCATGGAAAGTGATGTTGAAATGATTGATATTGGGCTTATGAATTTTTTTTCTGGGCATTGATGTTCAACAGTATGAAAGTGGTATATTTATATCACAGTCTAAATATGCAAGTGAAGTTTTAAAAAGGTTTAATATGTATAATTGCAATACAACCCCAACACTAGTAATAACAGGTTTAAAATTGAGCAAGGATGATGATGGATCAACTGTAGATCCTACGTTGTTTAAAATGCTTGTTGGAAGCCTTATGTATTTAACAATGACAAGATAATAAATCATGTATGGAGTAAGTCTAATCTTAAGATTCATGGAGTCACCAAAATAATCTCATTGTCAAGCAGATAAAAAAATTATGAGGTATGTAAGTGGCATAAAAGACCTTGGCATTATGTATTCAACCTCAGAAAATTTTAAACTCATTGGATACACTGATAGTGACAATGGAGGAAGCATATATGACAGGAAGAGCACATCTGGGCACACATTTCATTTTGGTACAGGTGTTGTTTCATGGGATTCAAATAAACAACCCATAGTAACTCTGTCTTCAATAGAAGCAGAGTATGCTGCAGCTACAAGCACTGCATGTCAAACTATCTGGATACGGAGAATTTTGAAATACCTATCATAGAACCAACAAGAACCAACAACCATATTCTGTGACAATAATTCAGCCATAACATTATCAAATAATCATGTGTTCCACAAGAGAACCAAGCACATTGACACAAGGTTTCATTTCATAAGAGAGTTGGTGAACAACAAAGAAATTTGTTTAGAATTTTGCAGGTATGAAGATCAACTTGCAAGCATATTTACAAAACCATTGGAAATGGATACATTTCCGTATCTACGTAGTTATCTTGGAATGACAATTTCTGCATAGTGAACTCTATCATGAACAAAGAAAGTGTAAGCTCTGAAACATTTTGTAGAATTTTGTTTTAAGATCCCCATTTGCTCATAATTAAAGGGTAGTATTGGAAATATTAATTACTTGTAGATCCATATCGGAGCTCAGCCAAATCTGTCAGAGTCTGTATCAGTTCAGATCTTGTCGGACAGTCTAACAAGAGTGAATTGTTCATGATTCTGCAATGTAAACTAGTCAAATTAATTTTCCGAACTTAAGTTTTAGGTGGATAGTTATTACAGCCATTAATGTCAATATTGTAGATTCATCGAGAAGTAATTTTTAGTTTTCTTATAAATAGAAGAAGACGATTGTAAATCGGACAGAGAGAAATATAAAAATCAGAGAGAGTAGAAAAGAGAGTGCGTTGGAGTCATTTACCTGACATACACACTTATTTGGTCAATTTTGGCCTAATTACCCACTATACTAAGTTTAATTGACTCAATTGGCATCAGATGAGCACACCATGACATCAACATGAGCACAACCATGCCTTCCTTAATCAAAGAGGCCAACTAAGCCTTATCCTTCAATCGGGGAGGCTAACTAGGCTTCCTCCAAACTGAGAGAAATTCTGGGGTGATCTGAGTGTCATAAGTGCACCTAATTGCTAACTAATTGTTGTTTCACCTAAAAATTAGTTAAGTTGAGTTGTAAAGGCACCTCCATCATGCAATTGTCTATTTTGAGCTGATTGGGATGAACTGGAGTTAGTTAATGCGCCCCCAACCACTTTTGATGACCAGTATCACTTCAGTTAACTTCATCGGAGCTAATTGGAGTTAATGACGCGCTACCACCTACTGATTGACATGTAGTGACATGTGTCTAAGCGACATTCAACTAGGATCAGTCATGTATTGCACTTTGATTCAATTAGGACTTAGTGAGAGTCAGTTATGGCTAGTTTAGTGGTTAACTAAGTGTTTCTAGTGTTGTTGACATTCAGTTAAGCTACACCCATCCATGCAATTTGAATGAAATCCTAGTGAATTTGAATTGTCTTGGAATTCATGCAGAATTTATTGTATTTTCATTCTATTATTGATTATACAGAGTTGCAACCTCCTATTGCAGTACCCTTACATCATTTCATGTCTAATTTGTCTTGAATCACTTGTGAGTATGTGCTTTGTCTCAATATTGCCATGACAGAATTAATATGGTATCAGAGCCATGGTGGGACAAAGCTCTATTCTTCAAAAACATGATTTTTGACGGATCTAACATGCAAAATTGGGCAAAAGTTCAAACTCTAGCACTGCACCAGAAGCAAAAGGTTTACCACTTAATACCCCAAGTCAAGGAATTGTTGATCAAGCGTGCTTAATCAATTATGCTGGTTGTGATGAAAAACTGAAATGTGCAGGCTGTTCGACCTTATGATGACTTTTTTGTGTTGATTACAGGATTTATTTACAGGTTCACTGCATTCACTACAGTAGAAGAATGGCTTCTTCCATAGAGATTCTAACTCCTTTCAATTACCACTAATGGAAAGGAGATATGGAGATCCATCTCTGTGCTAAAGGACTATATAGAGTCACTATGAACATAGAGGAAGAGCCAAACCATGTTGTGGACAAGGCTAGATTCTATAACAAAATGGATGAATCTTTTAGGTTTCTGTGTCTCTATATTTCTAAGGATATCGTATTCCATCTCTTGGTGTTGAAGACTCCGAAAGAAATTTGGGACGAACTTGCCTCCCTGTATGACAAATAGGATGATTTGAGGTTTTATAAGCTTGAAAATGAGCTAGTTTCTCTTCAACCTGGAAATTTCAAAATTCTCAATGACTTCTTCACAAAATTCAAGTATCTAGTCTTACATTTAAAGTAGTGTGAGGTGAATAAGGAGGATGATCAGCTCATCCTCGCCATTCTCTCCAAACGTGGAATGGACTGCTCAATATTTGTTTCCACTTTTCATTCTTGGAAGCTCGCAACCCCTGGATGGAAGATGCCATCTCTCAATGCCTTCATTAAGTCACTAACAAATGAGCATGACAAGCTTGTTCAGATTGGGATCATTCGATCCTCAAAAGATCAATCCCTATTTTCTTCATGGCCCAAAGATCCGAAGGGAAAAGGGAAGAAGAATCAAAAGAGTAAATTTGATGCACCAAAGCCTAAAGAAAAGAACCAACAGCATGAAGAGCCTTCTGGCTCAAAGAAACAAAAGAACAAAGGAAACCAAGGAAAATAGAAAGTCAAGTATCATGGGAAGGGATTTAACCTTGAACATGCCTCCATGAAGAAGAATCTTGATGAGATGACTTCTCTCTCAAGAGAAACAATATCAATCTTCTGGAGAGTGTTCAAGGTGCTTGCCATGAGAGCATGTCCTCTTTCTTGTTGGGTATCTTGATCCCAAAGCTTTGCTCATAGAATCCAGAGCTTTGAATCACATGATGGAAAGCAGAGATTCCTTCTCTTCTCTGGACACCGACAAAAGAATTCCCATCCACATGGGAGATGATTCTACCATCATTTTGAAAGGACAAGGTACATCAAATCTTGAACATGGCAGTTTTTTTAATGTTCTTTATGTACTCTCCTTGGCCTCCACACTCTTAAGTTTATATCAAATGACTCATACCGGAGTGCCCAAGAGAGTAACCTTCAGCCCCAATGATGTATAAATCACTGATATTTCATTCGGGAAACTTGTTACAAAAGGCTTAGCAAACCATCATGCAAAATCCTTTGAGTTTTCCCATTTTCTGGCGGATGCAAAGCCCACCGCTCTTCTGACTCATGGAAATGAGGTCAATAGACTATGGCATGAGAGATTTGGTCATTTAAACTTCAAGTAATTGCAGAAAATTCAGAAAAATTCCATGGTTGAAGGCCTCCCAGCCAATAAAGCTACCACCGGAGTTTGCAAAGGTTGCATTGCTGGAAAACACCATGAGCACAAGTTTGATCGGGGAAAGGAAAGTTGTGCATCAAGTATCTTGGGGATGATTAATTCTGATATCAGCGGACTGATTCTCACCACATCCATGAATGGATCTCGGTATGTACTCACCTTCATAGATTATTTTTCTAGATACACTTGGGTTTTCTTCATCAAGAAAAAAGATGAAGTTTTGGAGAAATTTATTGAGTTGAAAGCATTGGTTGAGAATGCCTCTGAGAGAAAGATTAAATATCTGAGATGTGATAATGGAGGAGAATATATCCATGCTGAATTACTGCAAATATGTTCATACAATGGGATCAAGATCCAACATTCCATTCCCTACACTCCTCACCAAAATGTTGTACCGGAAAAGAAGAACCGCTCTCTCAAGGAGATGACCACATGCATGTTGGAAGAAAAAGGATTGGTTACAAATTTATGGTCTGAGGCCATGGATGTTGCTGAACACATTTAGAAAAGAGTACCTCACTCCTCCATGAAAGGAAAGACATTTTTCAAAGCCTATTTTGGATACAAGCCGGATGTGTCAAATTTCAGGGTGTTTGGGTCCACTACATGGGCCTGAATTCCGCATGACAAGAGGAAGGATTTGCAACCGCAAAGTGTTGAATGTTTGTTCATTGGATATACAGAAGAATATAAAGGATTCAATATGTTTAATATCAAAACAAAACAAATTTTCATTGAAAGAAGTGTCTGATTTGAAGAGCCTCTCCAAGAGGTAGAACTAATCAAGGAGAAAACTGTTAAAATTCCCTCTTGTTCTGCTAATTATTCAGATGATGAAATTGGGAGTGATGGATCTGATATTGCTGATATGATGTTTGATATCAGTCATAAACATATATTAGGTTCAGAATCATATTCTAAAGTGCAAACACATCTCCCAACTTGGGCTAGGAAGACACTCTCTCTGCTGGGGAAAACATTGGAGATCCTGCTGATCCAAGAAGAACCCGGTCTGATTTTCAAAGAGCATGTATTGCTCTCTCTTTTCATGATTCATTGTTGTCCAAAACCTATTATTTAATGATTGGGTAAGATCCTAAGTCCTACTACCATGCTCGAAAATATCCGAGATGGAAAGCTGCTATGGACGAAGAGTTTACTTCTCTTCGAAAAAATGCTACTTGGGAGATAGTTTCTCTTCCATCTGGGAGGAAATTAGTTCAATGCAAGTGGGTTTTTTGGAAAAAGGTTACTGTTGATGGCGCAACCTAAAAATATGAGACAAGGCTGGTTGCAAAATGGTTCTCCTAGGTCCAAGGTGCGGACTATCAGGAGACCTTTGCACCGGTGGCAAAGATGGACTCCATTCACCTAGTTTTGGCCATTGGGAAATCCAAGCACTGGGAGGTGCATGATATGGATGTTAAGAGTGCCTTTGTACATGGAGACATTCATGAGGAGATATACATGAAGCAACCCGAGGGGTACACATCAGATCCTTCTTTGGTTTGCAAATTGCAGAAATCACTATATGGGTTGAAACAGGCCCCAAGATCATGGTATGCCAAGATGGATGCCTTTCTGCTTTCACAAAACTTCCAAAGATGCAAATATGATCGGAATGTATATTTGCAGCAGTATGATGGTAATTTACTTATCATTATTTTTATATGTTGATGATATTTTGATTGTAGGAAGCACACTTGCTTCTATTGCTTTCATAAAAACTGCTCCTCATGATGCATTTGAGATGAGCGATTTGGGGATCTTGAAGCAATTTATGGGGCTTCAAATTTACCAAGACTTTGATGGGATAATGGTAAATCAGTCTAAATACATTTCATACCTATTAATTAAGTTTAACATGGCTGAATGCAAGGATTCCCCATTTCCTTTCCTCTCAGGGATCAACCTTGAAGAGGGAAAATCCACTCCACCCATCAATTGCATTATCTACCGCTAGCCGATTGGTAGCCTGCTTTACTTGACACATTCACAGCCTGATACTTGTTATGCCATGAATGCTATATCAAGATACATGCATCAACCTCATGATATTCATTGGAAGGCAACCAAGAGGATCCTTCAGTACATTCAGGCCACAAGATCCTACGACATTAACTATGCTGCAGATTCTGAGCTATAGTTGGTTGGTTATACAGATTCAGATTGGGCAGGGGATTCCATAGATCAGAATTCCACTCCTAGGTATGTATTTATGTTTGGTGGTGGACCCATTTGTTGGTCTAGAAAAAAGCAGGCTGCCATTGAATTGTCTTCAGCAGAGGCCGAGTACAGGGGAGCAGTGAATGCTTGCATCCAAGATGTTTGGTTGCAAGGCATTATTTCAGAGTTTGAGATTGGGAGTAATTTTTCCATAGTCATATTTTGTGAAAATAAAAGTGCTATTAATATCTCCACAGATCCAGTTACTAGGTAGAGGACCAAACATGTTGAGATACACATGCACTACATCAAGGAGTTGGTGCATTACAAGACCATTGTTCTGCAATACTTCCCTACAGATGAGCAGATTGTAGATATATTCACCAATATATTTACAGATAAAAAGTTCACTTACCTCCATTCGCTGTTGGGGGTGAGTTCATCAGGGTGATCAGTTTACCTCTTCAGTGTTCAGCTTGAGGGGGGATTTTCCCACTGGGTTTTCCTTTTTTCCTCACTTAGATTTTATTTTGAGCATTGTTAGAGTTACATTTTTGTACAGGGTGACCTATGGCCTTTGTTTCCGGGGCCATAGTATTTCATGCATTTTCTTTTTACTCCTCCTGAGTATAGCTTAAGGGGGGGTGTTGGAGTCATTTACCCAACATACACACTTATTTGGTCAATTTTGGCCTAATTACCAACTATCCTAAGTTTAATTGACTCAATTGGAATCAGATGAGCACACCATGACATCGGCATGAGCACACCCACGCCTTCCTTCAATCAAGGAGGCCAACTAAGCCTTCTCCTTTAATCGGGGAGGCTAATTGGGCTTCCTCCTTTAAACAGGGAGCAATTATAGGGTGATCTGAGTGTCATAAGTGCACCTAATTGTTAAATGATTGTTGTTTCACCTAAAAATAAGTTAAGTTGAGTTGTAAAGGCACCTCCATCATGCAATTGTCTATTTTGGGTTGATTGGGATGAAATGGAGTGAGTTAATGCACCCCAACCACTTTTGATGACCAGTGTCACTTCAGTTAACTTCATCGGAGCTAATTGGAGTTAATGATGCGCTACCACCTACTGATTGACATGTAGTGACATGTGTCTGAGTTACATTCAGTTAGACTCAGTCATCTATTGCACTTCGATTCAGTTAGGACTTAGGGAGAGACAGTTATGGCTAGTTTAGTGGTTAACTAAATGCGTCTAGTGTTGTTGACATTCAGTTAAGATACACCCATCCATGCAATTTGAATGACCTCCTAGTGAATTCGAATTGTCTTGAAATTCATTCATTCTACATGACATTGTATTGTATTTTCATTCTATTATTCATTATACAGAGTTGCAACCTCCTATTGCAGTACCGTTACATCATTTCATGTCTAATATGTTTTGAATCGCTTGCGAGTCTGTGCTTTGTCTCAAGATTGTTGTGATAGAATTAATAGAGTGAAGAAAGAATAGAGTTGAAGCTCAAGATTCTATGTGTTTGATTTCGTCGAAGAGCTAAAGCTCTGTAAAAGAATCTGTCAAAGACCCGAAAATTTTGTATTACCTTCTTTTGTTATTTCTCGACAAGTTATATAATTCAAATAGTTTATAAGTATTTTAGACTAAGAGATATCCTTTGTAAATTTTGACGAAAAACAAACCAGTCATGCAAGTGAGTTGAAGAAAAACTGTCGAGTTAAACTTGTCAAAGTAAACCGGTCGAAGTTAATCTATCGAAGTAAACTTTTCAAAGTTGTAAAACCGATAAGTGGTTGAAGTAAACCTGTCGAAGTGAAGTGAGTCGGTAAAACCGACAAGTAAGAACTTGTCAAAGTTGTAAAACCGACAAGTGGTTGAAGTAAACCTGTCGAAGTGAAGTGAGTTGGTAAAACCGATAAGTAAGAACTTGTCTAGGTAGATGAGTCAGGTCGAAAATTATGACCATAATGGTAGACTTGTCTTGTCAGAGTTAGACATGTAAAAAGAAAAAAGGAGGTCAAGGTGAAATTTATATAACTAGATGGTAACTCAAGTTCAGCCGTCTTAGTTTTTGCTAACACCCATCACTTCGAATTTAGTTTTCTCTCAATTTCTCTCGGGAAGCTGAGGCCTTGGCAGTATGCATTGTAACGTTGACAACATCAAACATGTCACAGTGCAAATTAGTGACTGAAACGCCTCCTTTAGGAAGTTATTCCCTTTTGCCAAAAGCTATGTAGGTTTTGGGACCTAAATCAGGTTTTGCATAGCCCTCTGGAATCCTTGTGGCAACATTTAGAATCCAATATTTAGGATCTGTGTACTACTTGAAAGGTAAAGCACTGATAAATTCAACACAATGTCATGGTAGACGCTTCTCGAAGTATTCTGCGATAGGTCAATCCTTCAACTTCCACATCTATAGCAAGGGATTATCTTGATACCCTGCTTCCTCTTCATAAGTCATAAAGAATTGATGTATATTGATATTAAACAGTTTCCAGTAGTTGCAATCAATGAAAGAAACTTCATTTGACTCTTTCAGCTTTCTTCTCTCCTTGGTATCCCTGGGATCCCTGAATGCCCGCCACATGACCATTGGCTCCCAACTTAGGCCTTTAGTATTTTCCAAAACATTTTGGACAATCACAGGCTCACCTCTTTTAAAGTGTTCCTGAAAATGCTCAGGAGTCTCACCCTTGACATCCTGAACGGTTGGGAAATACAAATAGTTGTCTTTTGTTTTCTTCCTGTTAGCTTCTTTTCTTAACTTATCGAAAAAAAGCTCATGATTAAGCTTCAAACACACTGAACATGTCTTCGAATATGTCAATACGGTTGGAAATTGACCATTACTAACAATGTCTAGTGCTTTTTTCCAAATATTTGCAACCCAATTTGGCCCAAAATATGTGCACTTAAATTTTAATAATCCATAGCAGCTATCACGCTCGCATGGGATTGAAGAATCATCCTTCTCAATTGATCTCTTTTTTGAATCACGTTTAGTCTTTGATCGCTCCTAAAACTTTCTACAACATGCAAGACAAATATCATAGTTATTACAATCATCACAGTTTCTGTGAATATTGACCATAGATATTGTTTATTGGTCACATATTTGATGCTCCTCAGGAATCTATAGTTCTTGTACTTGTTTACAGTGAATCATAGCCTCCAACTTGACTTCCTTGATTTCTTCACGTCGAATCTCATTCAGCACAAGGAGCACACTCTAAATTACTTTCTGCAGAAAATGGACCCTATCAGCTACGCTGAATCTCTCCACTTTGACCTAGAGATTTTTCTGTAAACACACTCTGCAATTAAAATTTTCCCAACAATACAGACAATCCTCCGCAATATACTCTAGTCCTCGTGAAGGGTACCATGCTTCAATGCATTTATGACAATACTTTTTATTACATTTTCTATAGTGGACTACATTGCCTTTTCATTTACATTGATGGCATGCCAACCCTGGAATTTCCTGTGCTGGTGCATTCAGTTTTTGGTCCAAAGTTGGACTGTCACCAGGTTTAGGATCCACCCCCATTAATTTGCACCCCTTTGACTCTGAGGCCCCATATTCTTCTAGGTCATCCTTGACCTTGCTTTTCCATCCTCTCTTCTTCTTCTCAAGGATATCATGAAACACCCTCAGGGGATTCCTGCCTCGCTTACTACCTTGGAATTCGGTGCTGGCAGCGACCTCGAAGGCTTGTTGTTGGACTCCGGTGCTCGTAGCGGCCTTGAACGGTTGTTGTTGTCGAGAATGGTGCATTAGCCTTGGAATCCAGCTTGAGTTCCTTGATTTCTTCATTGACTCCCAAAGCTGATCAAATCCTTCAAAGTTTTCTTTGAGCTTGCATTTCCATTCGCCTCGCCTGTTATCTCGGCCTCGTGTGCTTACAACAGCCATGGACAATTGTTGCTGCTGCAAATGGTATTTCTTGTATTCTGCCATTAATGGGTTGGGGTACGGGCCGCAAAGGTCGTCTAAATCCCCTTCTGTCACTGATGCAATATTACCCCTCTCTGCTCTCACCCGTTGCTGTCAGCTTAAGCACCTGACAAATTATGAACCCTAACGAGTCTTCTGAATTTTTTGAATTATTTTCAGCCATTCTTTGACAAAGATCCCTAGCTGAAAATATTGTTCTTATTCCCAACCCATTGCTCTACTCCCACAGATCTTCGTGAGCTTAAAACACTCAATAAAGCATGCAATCAAAGAGAGATTTTACCGTGGCAGTGGAAGTTCTTACATTTTGATGAGAGAAATATATAGCACGCGTCACATATACAGAGTTTCAAACCTTTTTGTATGGGGTTTTAAAATCCCGCTTTTTGGTTTCATGGGTTTTTTAAATCCCGCTTTTTGGTTTTTGTTTTTGTTTGTTTGGTTAACCGCAAGGTCATACATTAAGCATATCACCTATGATTAGATCTAATTGGTTTTCTTTTGTTTGCTAATATATTAAATTATTGAAAATTGAAAATTAGTTTGGTAATTATTAATAGATCTAAGTGGGTATATTGTTAAGATATTAAATTATTGGCTACCTTACCTCTTAGTATTTGAACCTATAAACTATAAAATTTTGATCTTAAAAGTTTTAGATTATGTTAAAATATCCATAGAATTAAAATTAAAATGATTCATATAACTAAAATTAAAAAATATTAGCATAACACTATGTTTTATGTAATAAAAATGAGTTTTTCAACTTATTTTTCATTCTTACAATAAACACTAGATTTAAATGTTAGTTATTTAGTTAATAAAAATGAATATTTAATAACTATATTAAATTGTTGGGAATTGACTTAAATTAGTAATAATAATAATAATAATAAATATGTAGTTATGTAACATAACCAACACAACCACTTAACTTGTGGCCTATGAATATTAATAGGCCACAAGTTAAGTCCCACAAATAAGTTATATATTACTTGTTCTCTATGTGTATTTGTGACGAACTTGCATCATGTTATCCATGCATCAATTAAGATTTATCTATGCATTACTATCCATGCATTAACTAAGCTTTATCTATGCATCAACTACCACTTATCCATACATTAACTACTAGTTATTTTTTATATTATTTTTTATTTTATAATTGTTTATTTCAAATTTGGAAATACTGCCATAAACACATATTATTACTAATAATAAAAATAGTTATGTAACATAACTAGTTTAACTAAAATAAAAATGTTATGAACTTTTATGAAATAGATTTTTTTTAACAAATAAAAAGTGTTTTTAGGCCTTTTTTATTTATTTATCTGTAGAGAACCTTTTTGTAAATGAGATATGTTAAACTCAAATTCGTATAATATCATTATTGACATAAGGATTAATGATAGAGAATGGGTTTAATACCATCATTGGTATCAATGATAGAGAATGATTCTAGGCCTTTTTTATTTGGAAGGAGCATTTAAATTGTAAATGAGATAGGTTAAACTTCAAGTCCTTATGATAGAGAATGGATTTAATATTATTATTGATATTTATTAATCATAAAAAAATGGATTCAATACCATTATTGTTATGAAAATAATGATAAAAAAATGGATTTAATACCATTAACAATATTGTTATGAAAATAATGATAAAGAATGAGGTGTAATCATTTTTCACTAATTTTTATCTTACTCATTTAACATGTAATAACTCCATGATAGTAGTTTTTAGGAAAATGAAGATGCTTCATGATATTGATACATAGGAAAAACTAACTACCAATGACAATAAAATGCAAACCAGCATCTATTTGGAAACACAATAAACCAGCCTAGATCCAAATCCTAGGCTCTATCAAGCGCCGAGAGGGATCAAATCTCTCGAGGAGCAAACCTCCTTTAGTGCAATACCCGAGAAGAGGTTTGCACCTCGGGAGATTTGTTCCCTCTCGGCGCTTGATAGAGCCTAGGATTTGGATCTAGGCTGGTTTCAGTCGTGGGCAGTGACACAAAAGTGGAGTTTGATCAACATTGTAAGGAACATGTTAACTTGAAAACATAGATATAATTATGAGGACTATGTCAAT